>AWWV01012528.1:0-115645 GCA_001974805.1 Corchorus capsularis
ATAAAAAATATATAATTTGACATCAAAAATATTGAAGGGCTTTCTCTTTTACTGCCCAAAAAAAAAAGAAGGGATGTTAACGCTTCTAATATTGTTTTCCCTATTTTTTCCTAATTAATTTCTAATTAAATCGAAACAAGATTCAAAAGCTCATAAAAACAAATCCTTAAATCCACTGTGGCTAAGACTTGGTTAGATGAATATTGATATTTCAAGGACTCTTAGCAACAAAATTCATGCAAAACTGAGTCGGGTCTCGAAACGCGTTTTTAGCCGAAAACGGTGATGGTTAGTACATGATTTCGGCTCAAATTTTGCAAAAATTGATCTGAAAGATATTTCCCCTGTTTTTAGCTAAAATACTCATAAAAAATATATAATTCGACATAAAATGATTGAAGGGCTTTAAACGCTTCTAATATTGTTTTTCCAATTTTTTTCGAATTAATTACTAATTATATCGAAACAAGATTTAGATGCTCATTAAAACAAATCATTAAATCCAATGTGGCTGAGATTTGGTTAGGTAAATATAGATATTTCAAGGACTCTTGGCACAAAAAATTATGCAAAACTGAGACCGGCCCCGGAATGCGTTTTTAGCCGAAAACCATGATTGATAGTACACGATTTCGGCTAAAATTTTGCGAAAATTGACCCATAAGATATTTCCACAATTTTTGGATAAAATACTCATAAAAAATATATAATTCGACATCATAATATTTAAGGACTTTTGACGCTTCCAATATTGTTTTCCCTATTTTTTCGAATTAATTTCTAATTATATCGAAACAAGATTCAGATGCTCATAAAAGCAAATCCTTAAATCCACTTTAGCTGAGATTTGGTTAGATGAGTATAGATATTTCAAGGACTCTTGCCACAAAATATCATGCAAAACTGAGCCGGGCCCCAAAACGCGTTTTTGGCCGAAAACTGTGATGGTTAGTACACGATTTCGGCAAAAATTTTGCAAAAATTGACCCGTAAGATATTTCCTCAATATTTGTCTAAAATACTCCTAAAAAATATTTAATTCAACATTAAAAAGATTGAAGTGCTTTTCAAGCTTGTAATATCATTTTTCCTATTTTTTTCCGAATTGATTTTTAATTAGATCGAGAAAAGATTCAGATGTTCGTAAAAACAAATCCTTAAATCCAATGTGACTGACATTTGGTTAGATGAATATGGATATTTCAAGACTCTTGGCACCAAAAATCTTGCAAGACTGAGTCGGGCCCTGAAACGCGTTATTAGCCAAAAATCGTGATGGTCAGTACACGACTTCGGTTAAAATTTTGAAAAAATTGACCCGAAAGCTATTTCCCCAATTTTTGGCTAAAATACTCATAAAAATATATAATTTGACACAAAAAGAGATTGAAGGGCTTTTAACGCTTCTAATATTTTTTTCCTATTTTTTTGAATTAATTTTTAATTATATCGAAACAAGATTCTGATACTAATAAAAACAATTTCTTAAATCCACTGTGGCTGAGATTTGGTTAGATAAATATAGATATTTCAAGGAGTCTTGGCACAAAATATCATGCAAATCTGAGCTAGACCCCGAAAGGCGTTTTCAGCCGAAAACGGTGATGGTTAGTACACGATTTCGGCTAAAATTGACCCGAAATATATTTCCCCAATATTTGGCAAAAATGCTCATAAAAAATATATAATTCGACATCAAAAATATTGATGTGCTTTTAACGCTTCAAATATTATTTTTCCTATTTTTTCCGAATTTATTTCCAATTAAATCGAAATAAGATTCAACTGCTCGTTAAAACAAATTCTTAAATCCATAATGACTGAAATTTGGTTAGATGAATATAGATATTTTAAGGACTCTTGGTACAAAATATCATGCAAATCTGAGCCGGGTCCGAAATGCGTTTTTAGCCGAAAACTGTGATGGTTAGTACACGATTTCGGCTAAAATTTTGCAAAATTTGACCCGAAACATCTTTCCACAATTTTTGGCAGAGATACTCATAAAAAGTATATAATTTGACATAAAAAATATTGAAGGGCTGTTAACATTTCTAATATTGTTTTTCCTATTTTTTCAAAATTAATTACTAATTAAATCGAAACAAGATTCAGATGCTCATAAAAACAAATCCTTAAATCCACTGTGGCTGAGATTTGGTTAGCTGAATATAGATATTTCAAGGACTCTTGGCACAAAAAATTATGCAAAACTAAGCCGGGCCCCGGAACGCGCTTTTAGCCGAAAACCATGATGGTTATTACACGATTTTGGCTAAAATTTTGCGAAAATTGACCTGAAAGATATTTCCAAAATTTGTCTAAAATACCCATAAAAAATATATAATTTGACATCAAAAATATTGAATGGCTTTCTCTTTTACTGCCAAAAAAAAAAAGAAGGGATCTTAACGCTTCTAATATTGTTTTCCCTATTTTTTCCTAATTAATTTCTAATTAAATCGAAACAAGATTCAAAAGCTCATAAAAACAAATCCTTAAATCCACTGTGGCTAAGACTTGGTTAGATGAATATTGATATTTCAAGGACTCTTAGCAACAAAATTCATGCAAAACTGAGTCGGGTCTCGAAACGCGTTTTTAGCCGAAAACGGTGATGGTTAGTACATGATTTCGGCTCAAATTTTGCAAAAATTGATCTGAAAGATATTTCCCCTGTTTTTAGCTAAAATACTCATAAAAAATATATAATTCGACATAAAATGATTGAAGGGCTTTAAACGCTTCTAATATTGTTTTTCCAATTTTTTTCGAATTAATTTCTAATTATATCGAAACAAGATTCAGATGCTCATAAAAGCAAATCCTTAAATCCACTTTAGCTGAGATTTGGTTAGATGAGTATAGATATTTCAAGGACTCTTGCCACAAAATATCATGAAAAACTGAGCCGGGCCCCGAAACGCGTTTTTAGCCGAAAATGATGATGGTTTGTACACGATTTCGGCTAAATTTTTGCAAAAATTGACCCGAAAGATATTTCCTCATTTTTTGTCTAAAATACTCATAAAAAATACTTAATTCGGTATTAAAAAGATGAAGGGTTTTTCACGCTTCTAATATCGTTTTTCCTATTTTTTTCCAAATTAATTTCTAATTAAATCGAAAAAAGATTTAGATGCTTGTAAAAACAAATCCTAAATCCAATATGCCTAAGATTTGTTTATATTTATATAGATATTGTAAGGAATCATGACACCATAAATCTTGCAAAACTGAGTCGGGCCCCGAAATGCATTTTTAGCCGAAAGTCGTGATGGTTAATACACGATTTCGACTAAAATTTTGTAAAAATTGACCCAAAGATATTTCCCAAATTTTGGTCTAAAATACTCATAAAAAATATATAATTCGACATAAAAAATATTGAAGGGTTTTTAACGCTTCTAATATTGTTTTTCCTATTTTTTCCGAATTAATTTCTAATTAAATCGAAACAAGATTCAGATGCTCGTAAAAACAAATCATTAAATCCAATGTGACTGAAATTTGTTTAGATGATTATAGATATTGTAAGGAATCTTGGCACAAAAAATCTTACAAAACTGAGTCAGACCTCGAAACGCGTTATTAACCAAAAACCGTGTTGGTTAGTATACGATTTCGGCTAAAATTTTATGAAAATATTCTTGAAAGATAACATAAAATCTTAAACTAGACTTACATTAGTTTACTTGAAAGTTGAAACCAATTAGAATAAATCATTCATCAGGCGGAACTACATGGCTGACCCACTGGACTTTGAAATATGTTGCGTTATATATATAGGCTGTAGTAGTATTTTTTTGGATATTTGCCTAAAATGACCCACTAAAAATAAGTGAAAAATTAAAGAAAATGTTCTACAACCCATTAAAATTTTGAATAAATACTAAGTGATAAATTTATGTATCATTATTTATATAATATATATATATATATATATATATATGTTGAAACCCAGATAGAATTACACCAAAAAAAAATCCTATATAGAAATATTGATATTGCAATACCTGTTCATGGTAGACAAAAATTTAAGTAACTCATTCTTAAAATATAGTAGCTAATTAGATATTGCCTATTCCTAAAAGCCAATTTTTTATTAGAAGAAAAAATTCCCTAAAGATATTTGATCCCACTGACCAAAGTTTCTCGCTCAACTGTTCATCATCATCAACACCTTCGAAAGCCCACTCATTCCCTTGCCTCAAATCCTCTTCCTCCTCGGGAGTGAAATCGTTTTCGATCCCGAAAAACTTCCTCGCATACTCAACGCTCTTGTTCTCCATCCTATCGGCTATGGCCTGTTCCACCGTGTCAAGAAGTTCTTTCTCGTCGAGATAGTTGGCAGCCAAACACATCGCCATCAACGTCTGGTTGTGTTGAGACTTAAAGAAATTTTCGTTGAATTGCTTGGCTTTTTCGTCGGTTAATTCAAGGTGGGCTTTGCAGTACTCAATGACGAGAGATAGAACCATGGAATAGACGTTGGGGAGTGGGATTTTCTCAGAGTTCTCTTCGAGGAAGGACTTTACGATGCCAAATTTCATGGCTACGGCTTCGTCAACTTCGAATTCGACTTTGTCAGCGGTGACGAGGGTTACTTTTTTGGCTGTCGACATCTTGGAGCGGAATTTGAGAGAAAGACAGATCAACGATTTGGTTTAATCAAACAATTAATTTCTTTAAGAAGAATTTGAGAGAATAGAGAGGAACGATTAGGTTTAAACAGTCAAGCAAACTTTGAGATATATATAGGGCAATTGCTAGGGACAGCTTAATTTATATAGGCTTTCTCTTCCTCCTAAAGGGTTTAGGAATATTTCCTAATCCAACCCTAAATAGGACTACAATAATTATGAGCTCTTATTGATTGCCTTGGATGTTATATATGTAATTAACGTTGATTGCTTTGGTGTTACGTAATGCCAATTTTATTTTTGGTAGGAATCCCAATATCCTAGGTCACATTGAGTTGCCAATTTTACACTCATGTTTATCTAGTTAAAAGAATATATCAAATTGACTGATATTGAAGAAAATAGACTTGATTTAGGTTTGTAGAATTTCACCATAATAAAGGTATAATGTATATTTAACATTTCGATCAATCAAATTATATTATCGTAAATGTAAAGTTTTTGAAAAATATGAGGCAACGACCTTGAATGAAAATTTGAATTTGATATTTCTATTTTCTAACAAGTTTTATACAAGCTTCTTCGTTTGTTCCTATGTTACTATTGATGGGTGAAACATATTCAAGTTTTGATCATTAGAAATTTTGAAAGTTAAACAAACAAATATGAAAATTTGCCTTTTGTTTGAATTGTATAAGATTTCGTCTTCCTCTGTAACTATAAAAAGGGGTATTTGACAACTGATTCATAATTTATTTTCATCATCATTAATCCTAAACCAAAGAAAAACATGTCATTTGAGATTATAATCTTAATCGTTTTTGTCTTTGTTGTGCTGCTTTTTTCTTGCTACGTACATGTGAACATGTTGTGCTGTTGGTAATTGGTTTTGGTTGCTAAGTTCAAAATGGTAAAGTTGCCCCTGCTTATTGTGCTGATTTTTCTTACTTAGGTGGAGGTAGACTGTAGACATGTAGCAGGGGGTTTTGGTACTGGTGGAGATGGTGGATGAGATGGCGGCGACGGTGTTGGTAGCTGTTAGATATATGGTGGTAGGATGGTAGCTGTTTAATGGAATATGGTGGGTAAAAATCACAGGGAGGTCCCTCTACTATAGGAATTCTGCATTTTGGTCCATGTAATTTTTTTTATGCAAAACAGTCTCTCTACTATCAAAAGTGTTCCCCAAGGTCCCTGGTGTCACCGAGCCATCCTGAATTGTCAAGCGTGCTGATATGGCACTAACACCGTGAATTTTGCTGACGTAGCAGATGACACGTGGAATAAAAATTAAATATTTTTATTTTAATATATTTTATTTTATTGAAATTTTATTTTTAAAAAAAAAAATTGATTTTTTTTTATTTCACAAACACCAAAGATATTTCTTCCCCCTTATTAAATGATCAAACACCTTCTTTCTCATGAAGCAAGGAATAACATTTTGAATGTTCTAACTCCAAAACCTAAATTGTCCAAATTAATTCTACTTTTCCCAACAGGGAAGGATCCTTGTTAAGCAATGAGGAGCCACAAAAATTGAAAAAATCCCTTAATGGCCATTTTCATGCAATTGCACTTCAAAATTTTCAATTTGGACCCCCAAAACTTAAATTTACATAAAGGAATTATATTGCCCCCCTTAAACTCATATGTCAAGATCCGCCCCTATTTCCCTAGCAATTTATAACTCACTTTTAATTCAGCCAACTCGAAGGCTTTCTCTTCATCCTAGAGGGTTTAGGACTATTTCCTAATCCAACCCTAAATAGGACTACAATTATGAGCTCTTATTGATTGCCTTGGATGTTATTATGTAATTAATTTATTGATTGCTTAATTTGGTGTTACATAATGCCAATTTTTATCTCAGTTTATTTTCTTGGTATGGAATTTTTATCAACTTTTCATCCAAGTGGATTCTTGGTGAGTTTGATTTCACGCTATACGCTGCGTCAGTAAATGATGCGGGGATAAGAAGTAATTAATCGGGGCTTTTGACTTGGGCTGAATTGGTTGGATTTTATAATTACATTTTGGACTCTATTTTATTATTGGCTTTAGTATTTTATTTTATTTAGTACTTTAATTAGTTTTGACAGGGTATTTAAGGTTTAGAAAACCCTAGTTTATGTAGAATCAATTATTTTCTCAAGTTTATCTCAGTTTATTTTCCTGGTATGGAATTTTTATCAACTTTTCATCCAAGTGGATTCTCGGTGAGTTTGATTTCACGCTATACACTGCGTCAGTAAATGACGCGGGGATTAGAAGTAATTAATCGGGGCTTTTGACTTGGGCTGAATTGGTTGGATTTTATGATTACATTTTGGACTCTATTTTATTATTGGCTTTAGTATTTTATTTTATTATGTACTTTAATTAGTTTTGACAGGGTATTTAAGGTTTAGAAAACCCTAGTTTATGTAGAATCAATTATTTTCTCAAATTTATCTCAGTTTATTTTCCTGGTATGGAATTTTTATCAACTTTCATCCAAGTGGATTCTTGGTGAGTTTGATTCATGGAATAAAAAACCATATCGGACCGGCCGGTTCAACCGGTTGAACCGGGAACCGGTGCCCAGTCCGTTACCGGTACACATAGGATATCGAAAAGTCAACGTACCGCGTTGACCCGGGGTTGGACCGGCCGATTTACCGGTTTTTTGACCGGTTTGATATTTGGTCAACTTTTTCAATTTTGAAAAATTTTTAAAAAACAATTGCAAATGGTAAGAATCGAACCCCACACACTTTGAATGAAGACAAAAAAGACTTAACCGCTCCACCAAAGTGTTATTTAATGATTATTCCATCATATATTATATTTATTTTATACTAAATTTTGTTTTTCAAAAAAATCTTTTTAAACGGTTTAACCACCGGTTGAACCGATTAAACCGGTTAAACCGGATACCGGTGGCCTCACCGGTATGGCCTCCGGTACGGTTTTTTATTCCTTGGTTTGATTTCACGCTATACTCTGCGTCAGTTGGTATCAGAGCTGGATGGCGACTGGTGGTGTTAGCAACAGTCCTCTTAACGGTGATCAGGCGCTGCATCAATTTCCTTTTTTCCAGCAAAGAATAATTTAAATAAACATTATATTTCTAACACTATTTCCTCTCATTTAACTTAATTGTGATTAAATAAGATAAAATTTTACTTAAAATTGAAATTTCTCATTTTAATTATAAACTGAAAAAACCCGACGCGAATGCGTGGGGAAAATATCTAGTGATGGATAATTTTACACCCAGTCAAATTAGGAACATCATATATTAACTCTATTTTATATATACTAGCTTAGTAGGCTTTTGATCGACGGATTCCCGCAAGCGCACGGGGTCGTCGTAGTAATAAAAATTATCGTTCCCACGAGGACAACGGCCTAATTATCACTTGTGTTAATACTAGCAAGAAAAAGCATGAAAATTAAAACAAAGATGATGGTTGTTTCAATTAACTAATAAACTAAATTAAACTAACTAATTAAACTAAATTAATTGGACAATTGGCTAAGAGATTATGACTAGGACTTAAGACTTCACCTAAACAAGGGGAAATTAACTATCACTTCATGCTCATGGAATTTGGCTACAATAGCAATTGAACGAAATTAGTCACGCGCTTCGTCGAGTCTACGCAACCATACCCAATTGGGTAGTGAACACCCGTCGGCACTTCACTCACCCAATCAAATTCATTAAGCCCAATCAATTAATTAAGCTATCACATAAAAACTAGAATATGTCTATCCTAATCTTAATGTGTCTACTTCCCTAGTGCTTGGTTCATGCTTCATCTGTCGATACCTCACACAAACCCACAAACTCAAACACTATGTTGGCCACCCATAGCATTCAATCAATGAAAACAAGGGAAATAGATGAAGCCCAACAACAATAGATATAAATTAAGCACAAATAAACATGAATCTCATTAACATGAAAGAAATAATCAATTCCCCCAAGCTAGGCTACATCTGAACCCCTAGCTTGGGTCTAGATACCCATATATTCAAGAACAAAAACAGAAAAGTAAAGAAACACATAGTTTAGAGAGAGAAAGAAGAAACTAGGAAGCTTAATGATGATAAATCCTTGAAGCTTGAAGCTTTTTCTCCCAATCTTCTCTTCCTCCTCCTCCCTTTGTGTTTTTGCAGCCAAGAGGCCTTGGGTCTGCTCCAAAAGTCCCCCAAAACTAACCCTAAAAGTTGTATTTATAGTGCCCCCAAATAGAATAAATAAAAGAGTTTTTTAGACAAAAAAAATAATTGGGAAAATAAGTCTGTCTCGACGTGGTCATGCACATGACCTTTGTTGGTCATGCGCATGACTATCTCAGGTGGAAGAAGTCTAAAACGCCTATAGGTCATGGGCATGACCTGCTCTGGTCATGTGCATGACTTGTTCAGGCTCCTTTTCTTCATTCATCCTTGCATCATTTGGCTTGCTTGCTTTCCTTCCATTCTTGATTCCTTTTAAACCGCTTTTCATCAATTCTTTGGTCTACAAACAAGATGTTCAAGGAGTGAGGGAAATCATGCCAAAATACATCAAAATGAACACAATTAAACTCAATTTGACCTAGAATCAAAAGATATACATGTGCATAAAATATACTTATCAGCTTTCTCTTCATCCTAAAGGGTTTAGGATTTCCTAATCCAACCCTAAATAGGACTACAATTATTAGCTCTTATTGATTGCCTTGGATGTTATGTAATTAATTTATTGATGATTGCTTTGGTGTTGCATTGGGCTTGACTAATCCCGAGTTGCTGACCTAATACCAATATTACACTCATGTTTATCTAGTTAAAAGAATACTATTAAATTGACTGATATTGAAGAAATTGACTTGATTTAGGTTTGTAGAATTTCACCATAAATGTATAATAATGTATATTTAACATTTCGATCAATCAAATTATATATATTATCGTAAATGTAAAGTTTTTGAAAAATAAGAGGCAACAATATCCTTGAGTGAAATTTTGAATTTGATATTTCTAATAAGTTTTCTACAAGTTTCTTCGTTTGTTCCCAAGTTATTAATATTGATGGCAGAAACATATTCAAGTTTGATCATTAAAAGTTTTGAAACTTCAACAAACAATGTAAAAATTTGCCTTTAGTTTGAATTGTATGAGATTTCGTCTTCCCCCGTGACTATAAAAAGGGTATTTGACAACTGATTTATACTCCCTTTTGTTTCCATTTCAATTGTCACTTTGTGTTTGGCACAAAGGTTTAGGAAAATTGATATATTTATGTATTACTTTATATTGGTTGCCTTTGTGTTTAATATGGAAGTGGTGGGTCCTATTTAAAAATTGGGTTTATGGTAAGGGTAAAGATGGAAAAGTGTTTTCCATTTTGGGAAAGTGAACATTATTTTAGAACATTCAAAAATAGTAATGTGGTCATTCAATATGAAACCGAGGGAGTAACATATATTCATCATTAATTGTAAACCACAAAGATACATGTCATAATTTGACATTATAATCTTAATCGTTTTTGCCTTTGTTTGTGCTGCTTATGGTAATTGGTTTTGGTTGCTTCGTTCGAAATGGTAAAGTTGCCCCTAGTGATGGTGCTGTTTTTTCTTAATATGCTTAATAATGCCAAGAATAGGAATACACAACATATCACATATGGACTTAATAGACATTTTGGCATTAAATTTATAAACGATGAACAAATTAAACATTAGATTTTTAATCTTTTTTTTTCAATTGCACGTCTAATGGATAATATTGTAATGATATTATTAGTTTGAATAAATACAGTGGCGGTGTAAATTTTGGACTCCACAAGCGGGTTGTGGAGTTGACATATGTCCATTTTTTGAATTATTTAAGTTTTAAATATTTCAATCTAATCCCTAAGGGACACATGTCACCCTTCAGAACCCGCTTGTGTAGTCTTCTAAACTCCACCGACAGTGTATTGTATAATTTGCCTTTTATATATTCCAATTCATTATTTTCACAGGATAAGAATCCTAAAATTCAAGGCCTCAATGAATATATGTGACAACCATTGGGAGAAATACTCGGCTCTTCGGTGCTGGCTTAATTACAAAAACGTTTAAAAGCTATATACGTTCAAGTCGATAGTTTCTAAGCGTCCGGGCTAGAATATTTTTATTTATAACAAAAACCCAATTAGTAAGTTTTATATTGTACTGTATACCCAAATTGAATTCATTATTTTTTAAAGTCTTAACAAATTACTTAAAAATTGCATAGTTAACAATCTTTTGATCATGGGATATTGCAATTTGGGTGTGGCATTCTTACAAGTTAACTGTGAAATCAAAATGTATTATTTTACCAATCAAAACTATGGACTTAAATATATAGCTTTTTAATCATGTTGATAATTTCTTATAAGCTCAAGGTACAATATATATGAATTAAATCACAAAATTAGCAAAAGAATTACTACAAATCAAGCAAAATATATATAACTTCCCAATCAAACAATAAAATATGAGCAAAAAGATCCTTATTAATTGATTAATTACTAACTAAACATATAGATAGCTATAATCAAATTCATTAAAAGAAATTACGACACGTCTAATGATAGAAAAAAATAAACTCTTATATCGAAACTAACATTAAAATCTTAAAGTAGAAACCAAATTGAATAAATCAATCAATCATTCATTATCATCAACATCAACATCTTGGAAAGCCCAGTGATTCTCTCGCCTCAAAGCCTCTTCCTCCTCGGGAGGAAAATCGTTTTTGATCCCGAAATACTTCCTCACAAACTCAACACTCTTGTTCTTGATCTTATTGGCTATGGCGTCTAACACCATGTTAAGAAGTTCTTTCTCCTCGAGATAGTTGACAGCCATACACATGGCCACCAACGTCTCGTTGCCTTGAGCCTTGACGAAATTTTCGTCGAATTCCTTGGCTTTTTCGTCGGCTTTATTCTCTGACGAAGCGAATTCAACGTGGGCTTTGCAGTAGTCAATGATGAGAGATAGAACACTGGAATTGACGTTTGGGAGTGGGATTTTTTCAGGGTTTTCTTCGAGGAACGACTTTACGATGCCAAACCTCATGGCTACGGCTTCGTCAACTTCGAATTCGACTTTGTCAGCTGTGACGAGGGTTACCTTTTTGGCTGTCGACATCTTGGACAAGGATTTGAGAGATCAACGATTAGGTTTAATTTAATCAAACAAACTTTGAGAAGAATTTTTGAGAGAATAGAGAGGAACGATTAGGTTTAATCAAACAAGCAAACTTAATTTGAGATATAAGGCAATTGCTAGGGACAACTTGATTTATATAGGCTATCTCTTTGTCCTAAAGGGTTTAGGATTTCCTAATCCAATTCTAAATAGGACTACAATTATTACCAATTTTATCTAGTTAAAAGAATATCAAATTGACTGATATTGAAGAAAATAGACTTGATTTTAGGTTTTCACATCTTCAAGTTCCTATGTAATTTGACACAACTAGATACAACCAACATAAGTCATATATTCATAATAACTAACACATAATGATTCAAGGGTTTCAGCTTATATGACTGTCTTAGACAAGAATATATATATATATATAGTAATGAAACGCATTTTCTTTTACACAAGTCATTGATTATGAAGGTAATACAAAGCCGCAAACAAGTTTTGCCAATTCAACACCTAAATAATAAACTCAGCAAGCCTTGGTTATGGGCTCAAGAAACCAAAATTGCACATATAGATAGTCTTCTCTGTTTCTATTTTCAGATGTCAATCATGTACCATAGCTCCGATCTCCTGCGTCTCCAAGTCCGGGAATTATAAACCTGAAAGCACCCATATAACAGTTATATATATACAACATGCTCCCAATATCCCAAGTCCTGTCAAGAGACAGACTGACAGACAGAGCTTACCCTTTCTCATTGACAGTGGGATCGATAATTCCCGTATACACATGAAGCCTGAAAAGCACGAAACAAGGTAACAAGTCAAACACTATATAACTGCTCAAGGTTTTTGTAAATGGATTTGGTATTGAAGCTTTAATTACCCAGGGAACTTCTCGCTGAGCTTTTGAAGGGCCGGAGGAGCTGCCACAGCAGATATCTGTAATAAGTAGCTCCATTCATTAGTATGCTGAAGATGACTATTTCTACTCATACAAGTTGATGATAGGACAAAATTTAGTCACATTTCATCTAAAGTTTTCCAGTCTGCATGTGCCTGCTATGTGGGAGATTTTATAGCTTTATGCTCAAATAATAAGTTACTGGACTATTCATAAGAAAATGCATCAGTAACAAATATGGTAAATTGGTTATGCATTACATAACTATGTATATGGTAAACTAAAATCACACAGCAAAAGCAACCAAAGAACTTGTAAAAATGAATATTCAAGTGGAAATAGAAAGGACTCTTCTAAATCACTTACCACTTTCATTTGCTTGTTGTCAATTCCACGTTCCTTTAAGAGGTCAAGTGCTGCCACAATTGTGCCACCTGAAATTTTTAGGAAGAAAATTTGCAGAAGGTGTAAGACTACCAACTTTATACTCTCAAGTCTGAACACAACGCAGACAAACATATAACAATTGGGCAAAGGAATGATTTTCTTTGTTTTCTTCACTTTGAATGCAGGAATAAGAGGGAACAAGGCCAAAAAGATATAAAGGTATAGAGGTAAAAAACAGCTTGAGATTTCCAGCTGCTACATGAAATTACTACCTGTTGCCAACATAGGATCTACCACAAAAACTCGAGATCCTTCAGGAAACTTTTCAGGCAACCTACGAAAGAGATTTAACATAAATTACAATTTACTCACACACCCTAACATAAAAGAATAAACAACCATAAGAAGATCCAGCCAAAAGGACAAAATAGAGCTGATTAAAATGGAATGCTGCAGATCAAAAAAGATTTTCCACTAATAATACAATACTTCAATTGGAAGGTAAAATCCCAATTGATCATGATATAGAAACAGAGGGAAGTAGTAACCACATAATACCAAGAGAAGAGAAGTAACTTCTTACTTATTTAAATAAATTGTTGGTAAAAGAGTCTCTTCATTTCTGCTTACACCTTCATTCAGAAAACCATAAACAATCATAAACAACTAAATGGTTGGCCACATAAAGAACAGGCAAGTCTAAAGCTATACTCTTGAAGACCTAGTAGGTAGCTTTCAAAAACCGAAAACAAAGAACTCTTCAACAATGAGCTTGAAAAGCCAAAAGGTAGTAAAAATACAATCTCTTTATACAAAGCTATAAAGACAGTATCAACATTCAATGAATCAATATCTTCCCTCTCAAACTTCCTATGCCTCAACTTTACCTAAATGGTATGTTT
The DNA here is from genome assembly GCA_001974805.1 of Corchorus capsularis. Lineage (NCBI taxonomy): Eukaryota > Viridiplantae > Streptophyta > Magnoliopsida > Malvales > Malvaceae > Corchorus > Corchorus capsularis. The sequence goes on from AWWV01012528.1 coordinate 14,006, forward strand.
TTGTTGCTGGCAATATAGATGATGCATGTTCTGCCAAAGCAAGTCCAGCTCTCAAGATTGGAACAATCTGAGAAACTAAAAGAACATGGTATTAGTTTTCATGGCTCAACCAACTTAGCAAGCATCAAGTAAGCAACAGCAAAAGTTCAGAGATATATCAGGAATCTAATATCTGGAAGTGGAAACTAACCGCTATGGGTTCCCTTGGATCAATGAATTCAACAGAAGCTATAGCCATTGGTGATTGAATCTCTCCTGTTACAGTAGGCTGGCAGCAGTAAACCCCAAGATATATATTAGTTCCACATAAAAAACACATCCTTGATGCCAATGCAATGTAGCAGGAAAAGAAACACAAACATAAAACATTTCCCAAAACAAAAGAAAAAAGCAAGACATTGAATATTTTGAGAGAAAGAAAGACATGTATAATGTAAGAACTTACCAACCAATCCCTTGAGGCTTCATACATAAGTAGCCTCCCCAATTCAGCCATAGCATTTCCTGATAGCCAAAAAGAACAGAAAGGGAAATTGAGATCATCAAGCTTAGCATCCAATAAAAGCAAGGCTTATGAGTTATGAGTTATTTCCCTAGACTTGAAAAGAACAGATTTTGCAACTAACCCAGATAAATCAAAGCTGAAAAAAATCCAAATTTCAGCTAAATTCGAAGAAAACTCACTGAAAATGGGGCAAGGAGTTTGCTCATTTCTCAAAACTGAAATCCAGTGCTTAATTAACGGATGCGGAGGCACAAACACCTTCAAGCAAAACAAAAACAAAATGCAAATCAACCCAAAAACTACGTCGTTTAAGTCAAACAAAAAAACCAAAATAAAGGAAGAAAACTGACAAGCATTCTATCCCCGGAGACAGACTTCTCCTCAGTGGCCATATGAGAATTCACCGTCACAAAACCCATCCGCCGCCTCCGCAACCACCGAGAAGTCGAAAAAGAAAGCTTATTTTTTTTAAGAAGAAAAAGCGAAAGTTAGATAATTGAAATGACCCCTTTTTTTCTTTATCTTAAAGGAACAAGAATATAATAAAGTGGGGAGAAAATGATTGATTATAAGAAGGAATAAAGAAAAAAAGTAAAATTCACCTTAATGGGAGAGGAGGAGCTGGGTTTAAAAGGAGGAAGGAGAGTAGGGTTATTGAAGTGGTGAGAAGGAGTGGGAACGAAACGCGGCGTATCGGAGGAAGAACAACTCCGGAGACTAAAATTAATGCGGCACGCCATGCATCCGATGATTTTCGATCTTCCCAACCCCAAGCCAATAGCAAATTAGCAATGGGTATAGCGTAGTTTAGCTGGGATTTTGCTTCTTTTTTGTTTGTCGATAAGACTTTCTTTTTTTGGGTTCCTGAAAATGAGATTTGCTTCTCTTTTGGATAAGTTTTCTGGGTCTATATCTAATTTGGACCACTTTCATGGGCTCTTCCTCTAGTTTTGGAGATTTGGGTTTTTTAAGGTAGAAAGCTCATAGCCCAATGAGCTTGTCTGATTTTTTGTCCCAACATAATTGTAGTCCGACCCACCAACTCTTTGATGAGCACATGCTTCACCGGAACCATCTTTTGAAGCTGCCGCCATTTCACCGGCCTGCAGCAGCTCCGCCACCGCCGTATTGTTCATGCGCTTTTGTGGCGGCGGCCCCTCCTCGATGACCATCTTTTTTACTTATGGCTTCCTTATGTAATAGTAGTATTGCAGGAAGAACCTAGAGCTTGGAGTGCTTAGGAATGTGATTTTTGGAAATTGTTAATTTCTTGTAAAATACTATCTTTGATTGTAGTATTTCATGAGCAAAAATCTTGTCTTGGAATTGAAATTCATCTTTGTTCAAGGAAATAATTTAAAAAATTGGGATTTCCCAGGAATGATTCCCACATATTCCATAAATTATTACTATTGTTCTGATTTAGGAGTATTTGTTTGTTTTTTGTTGTGCCCTGTTGTTGTTTAGCTTCATATACATTGTTGATTGAACTACGGACAAAGGGAGATTTTCATAGGACTTCAATTTAGTTTTTGTTTGTGTCTAATCAAATTTCAACTCCATTATTCAATTTAGATTTGAATTGTCAAATCTGAATTGCTTGGAACATGCATTAATTTTTAATTTGAGAGAATCATGGAGATTTGTATCTTCACCCACCACTCTATGGATTTTTTTTTTTGGTATTTGAAGTTGCTAGAGGATACCACAATTTGGTGGTGACCCTACGAATTGCGAATTGGATTCCACAATCTCAATCGTAAATCGGTAGCGATCCAATTCAGTAAACCCACCAATCTCATCACTTTTATCATCACTCCATAACTTTCATCATGTTACTCTTAGAGGAAGTAGCTACATTTAGCTTATATTTATGTTTCTCTTTTTACTTTTCATTAAGAATATAACATTTGGATTAAAAATTCATTCATAATTTTTGTAAAAGATAATTCCCATAATACAATTACATTAGAGAAGACTATCCCTCTTGTTCCGAATTCTAGACAAGTAATAAATTGCATTCTGGTTCCCGTTCCGCGAACCGAATCAATCCACGCTCCAAGTAACATACTCATCGAACTCTAACTCACTAGTATTAAGAGTCGAGTATTCTACCATCAGATCTTATGTCTGATAACTCTTTTGAGATGTATTTAAGGTTGTTAGAGATCGAACTCTTACAAAAATCACTAGAATTAAGGGTCGCAGCATTTTACCACCACATTTAGAAATGAACTCTGCAACTTTGTATGTCGCCATCGATGACGGTGCATGGAATATCTTACAACTAACCATTACGCAATGTCAAACCCAAACATTAGCAACTTCTTGTGTTTTAAATTGACTCATAGAGAGTTTGAACTACCAATTGGATAAAAGTAAACTCAAAATCTTAAATGTCAACTTAATTCCTGTGACTCTGTCAAGTCTTTAACAACTTTAATCATCAATACATCCCCAACATCTAATTTTTAATTTCCAATTGATATATATCAATCAACTCCCAAATTAGCAAGCAAGCCCCGGGCAGAGATTAGCAGAGACATGGCTCCATTGTCAAAGAAAACTGTTTCTATTCGACATTTCACCCATGACCATCCATTGACAGAAGCTAATTCCGACACAGAGTTCCTCTGCGACGGTTGCAAGACTCTAGGAACAGGCACAAGGTATCGATGTGAGCCCTGCGGTTTCGACCTCCATGACTACTGTGCCACGTGCCCTATGGAACTCCCTTCTTTCATGCACGAACATAATCTCAAGCTTGTCCTTCGCAAGCCAAAGGGTACACGCCAGATCATTAGGGTATGTGATTTGTGCAGTGACCCTGTCGAAGGGCTGTTCTATCGATGCCAATCATGTGAATTCGATGTTCATCCTTGTTGTACACAATTGCCTGAATATGTTCGTCACGTGATGCACAAGGAACATCCTTTGAAGTTACAACGAATGGTGCCTGGTATGTGCATGGTATGCAAAGATTCATGCACATCTTGGCATTATAGATGTGGGATTTGTAACTTTGATCTTCACATTGAATGTGTTTTACAACCAATTTGTGAGGAGGCGCCGGCGGCGTCGACGCCAATGTCAACGTCTCGATCGATCCACAAACAGGGTGGACCGTCGCCATCAGCATCAGCTCCGCCCTTTTTTGATGCTAATCATGGTTATGGATATGGGCGCTTAACAGTTCCTCCGCCATCTCCTTATTTTGGTTACGGGGTGCCTCCTTCAACGCCGTATTTCAATCCTTACGGTGCTCCTCCTGTCTATGGATCCCCGCCAGCTGGGGGCAGCCTAACGTCAATGGTCATCAGCATAATAGTAGTCAAGCTCAGGGTCAGGGAGGTAGTGGAAAACCTCGGAAAAAATTTTATAGAATAGCTGGGAAATTGGCTCTTGGTGTGGTTACTAATGTAGTTTTTGGACTCCTTTGATCTAGCTCATAAGAGCTTTGGAGTTTCGGATTGCTTTCTTTTGTGTAAATTATGTTTGGTGTGCACTTCCTCCCACGTTTGTAACTCGGATTGATGATTATCAATGAAAATCAAACTGATCTTTTTGCACAAGAAAAAAAAGATTGTAGGCCCCGACTGTCCGTCACGTGCTGGAAGAGCTTATTCCATATGAATTCGTCGTGGCTTGATTATGGACTAGTTGAGATTTAATGTAGTTACCAGATATCGGAAGGTTAGTTAAAAAAATATATAGATATCTGCATCCGTTTATCAGTTAATTTTTTTTGGGTGAAAAAACAAGAGAGTATTATTAATTAATCAAAGTGAAACCACGAGAGAAAGAGACTCCCCTCACATCAACTGAAAGTAAATTCATTAAACCATCAAACAGATATGCTAAAAGCACAAAATCATCATCCAACTCACAAATAGTCTTCACCAGCCAATAAACACAAAAATTCCCTTTACAATACTTATGCTGAAGCTCACATCTCCGATCTCTATTGAGCTGGAGTCTATCCGTTTATCAATTAATTATACTATTATATATTTGTACCAAAAAAAATTATACTATTATATATATATTATTATATTATAATAATTCTGTTCAAATCTAGTTAGCCCATTGGAAATAAATTTCTGATTTTCTTTATTTATGGAAATAATAGGGTTGGCCCATTAACCAATATATGTATCTTGGCTTAAGAGCTTTGAGTTTCAACTTTCAGCTTTCAATTGCTTTCTTCGTTTGTGTTTTTATTATGCTTTGGAGAAATTGGATCCGGGATGGGTCTAAATTTCTAACAAGTCTCATTTCTTCAGATCTTGTTTTCCTGTCCCTCATTTGGTAGCCCAAAAACTCTAAATTTTGGGCCAACTTAATTATATACCCAAATTTGGTTCAAATTCTATCTTCTTGCGGTCTGCCTTTCTTCTTGTTTTCTACCGGTTGAGTTGGTGTTATACCAATGGTTGGGTGTTTGACATAAGGGAAAAGTTAAGGCAAACGTCCAATATGCGTAATTGCATATAATGATTGATGTTTCAATATCAAAATTTGTACATTCATGGAATTTGTGGTGATATTTAAATGTGGGTCTATTTCTATCTCGACAGAATTAGATTTGGATCATCTTGTGCCCTTACTTCGCTGACTTATCTTTACATTATTACATACAGCTAATGTATACGATTATACTTACTCTAACGTGTCTATTTCCCAATTCCTCCACAAGAATTGGGCGACAATTGGCACTTCCAAATGTTCCAATCTTCTGTGGTTTAAGGTGAATCTTTAGTCTCTGTATTGGCTTTACCGTTTTTAGACGTTTATATCACAAATTAGCAGTCGTATAGGCCCCCAAAAAAAACTTGTTTTACTATCAAAAAAAGCCAGTTACATGTGTCTCTCTTTTGTTTGTTCTCAACAGGACTGAGGCTATAAGCCTCTTAAAATTAACCAAAAACTAGTCCCTTGGGACACACTCAATAGTTAAATATTAGGATTTCTTGTGAGAGGTATCGAATTCGAATCATGGTGTCGTAACGTGCAAATCGCGAGACTTGAGCGCTAGACGCATTTGGAAAGGAGTCGCCACCAATCTTTTTTATCTAGGTGTGATTGGCCACCTAATTTTGATTAACCATTTTAATGTATCCTTAATGTGGAATTGAGTTCATTAATAATGATTAAATATTGGTCTTTGTTACCAAATTTAGGTTCGGGAGTCCGATTACGTGTAGGGAAGGTATTAGCACCCATACAATGCCTGTCAAATAGACAGTACCATTTTAACTAAACATTAATCTTTTAGCCTTAATTATTACTTTTAATCATTTAAACTCATTATTGTTTGATTTTTCCATTTAATTAAATTGTCTTTAATTTCCTCACATTTTGACAAAAATTTTAGACAATTATCCTCAAGAGTATTCAAGAGATTTTAATTTTCTCGAAGAGGCTCCGTCGTCGGAATTTTAAATTATTACTTTTATTTTGATATACTTTATTATTACTTTTATTTTGATGTATAATCCCCCACAAGTTGGCAAGACTAATTAAACATCCATTTTAACTTATATCAATTTAATTAAATTTATATTATTTTCATTTTTATATATATAGTCTCCCACAAATTTGGCAAGACTTTGAAGAAAAAGATTTATTTACTTATATTAAAAATTAGTTTGATTTAATTCCTTTTATTTAATGGTTTCCCACATATTGGCAAAACCTAGTTTTTATTTATTTGTTTATTTATTATTTTTATAATTGAATTTTCCATAATCTCATTTAATGTTATTTATTTTATTTCCTTTTCTAATATCTTCTAAATCTTCCACACTTTGGCAAGATTTAGAAAATATTCTCTTAAAATTCAATCTTTATAATTTATTTATTTCTTAAAATATCTCCTAAACCTTCCACAATTTGGCAAGATTTAGAAAATATTCTCTTTACAAATTTTATCATTTTATTATTATTTTACATGAACCCTAATTATGCAAAATCCTCAAATTCCCCACAAGATTGGCAGAATTTGATGGATTTACCTAACCTAATCTAATACATATGATTTTGCCGTTCACAGTTTATACTCATACGGGCCAGGAGTAATTTTTTGATGTTTATGTGTTGACAAAAGAACAATTTTGATTTTTTTGAGTTTGTTTTTGAATTTTTGTTACAAAAGAAAACTAATAGAATAAAACTTTAATCGTGGAAGACTAAAATAGATTAAGACTTTAACCATTTTCCTTTTTTACCTATTGCTCAAAACATGACAAAACAAGGCCATATTATAAAGTAAAATAATATAACATGTTTTAATTATCAAGCAAATCAACGAAAATTGGAATAGAAATATAATAATGAAAATAAAAAGAAGAAAAAAAAAACATTACACAAAGACTAAAACAGAGGAGCACGTGGGTCTATGACCCACATGAAGGCCTAGTATAACAAAGTACCTTTCTGTTGATCAATTCAAGGGATCTGCAAACTTAAGAGAGAAAGGTAGACGAAGAATACCCAATGAATTCCAGACGGTTCGAACACAAACTGTCTAAAAATCTTATTGAGAGAAATTTTGGGCAGCGGCCGGCAAGGGTTTTTTTCAATGTGTATGTATGTTTGTTTTCCGCCTGTCTCTCTGTCTCTCTTTGTCCCTCCCCTAGGGTTGGGAAAAGGGAGCCTTTATATAGGTCAATATTCTTTGGGGGCAAGTCATGTAGGAAACTACTAGGAAGTTTCCAACACAGACTTATTTAACATGTGCAGTAATTATTTATTTGACCCACTTAACTAACCCAACTAAATAATCACTAAAGTCCAAACCCAACCCAATAAATTGTAACCCAAACCTAACCATGCCACATCACTAGGCTTAAACCAAAACTAATTAACTTAGACTTGGCCTAAACTAAATTTCGGTGTTTACACATGGGATATTCGAAGTGGGAATATTTGAGATAAAAGAGGGTTATCTCGTATTGTGTATCTTATATATAACATGTTATAACAAAAAAAACTTACCCAAAACTAAACTTTTCCTTAAGTTTTGGTACAAATCTCATATTCGATAACTACATTGATTTTCGATAGTTGAATTGCATTGGACCCAAATAAAAAAGCTCTTTCGTGTCTATTTTTACCATTTACAAGACTTATTTTTTTTAAATAAAACATTTAAGAGCATTGAGTTTTTTTTTTTTTAATAAAACATTTAAGAGCAAGGTAGGTTTATCTTATCTCCAAGGCCAAAGCAAGCACCGCCAACGCTTTTGGAGATTTATGGAGTCATTGAACTTTCACATATACAGGTTTTTCAGACTTAAAGATCGCTTAGTAATAGTGACTCAACTAAGTGTTGACCCTTAAATATTTATTCCCTTTGCCCTTGTGTTTGTTTCCCAATTATATTAAACATCAAATTCAAAGGTTGCCTTCCCTTGCAAAATAGTTAGGTTCCGATTAGTGTCCTTTTACTCATCTAAAGCAACAAGGAGCCATATAATTTAGCTAAATTAGTGCATGCTAGCTTTCAACGAAATTCTATAATATTCATGAAAGAGGTTAATCACAACTAGATTACGTTACATATCTGCAACAACTACGAATCAACACCATATAATTAGTAAAATGAAACATCTGGCATTAATATACCAATGCTATACACAAAAGGGGTTTCACAACAAGGGAGAGAAAATATATTATTTGGCAAACATTATTGCCTTTTGACTACTAGCTAGAAACGACACCAAAAATCCCTATAATTGCTCTTAAGTAATCTTAACCGAAATTATTTTCCCTTTTTCCTATTGTATAATTTTATAATGAAAAAATTTATGTTGCGTCATACTATTCCTAGTCATAAAAGAGCAATTAAAGTAGAATTACATGTCTAAATTATTATTTTAAAGAAAGAAAATTCCACACAGCCTGAAAAATTGATCCGGATTTTGTTTCTCATAACGTGTCAAAACTTTGACATGTCTAAATTATTATTTTAAAGAAAGAAAATTCCACACAGCCTGAAAAATTGATCCGGATTTTGTTTCTCATAACGTGTCAAAACTTTGACAAATAGTGTTGGGATCAGTCTGTTGGACCGTATAAGAACATGTCATGGGAACAATTTTCGGATCAAATTTTCAAGTTCTGTAGCAAAACTTTGTAAAGAAATAGCATATTGTCGTTGGTTTCAATCCCAAAATCAAACAAACCATGAGTGATATATCTTGTAAAATAAGATCTTGTAAGTTACTTTACAAACAACAAAATCAAAGCACGTCATATGTGAATTAAGATCTGCCACGACATCTAAAGTAACTAAGAAAAACACTTGTGTCCATATAAAAAGATAGTAAAAAGATATTTTCTTTTTCTTCGGAAAATTAGAAAAAACTTTCTGCTGAGGAAACATGGGATTGTTCCCATGTCAAGCTTCCGCATATAAGAGGCTAAGACAAAGACATTTCGTCAGCTATTGGCTAAAGGAATGGGACATTCCTGGTGTGTATATACACCATGAAAGTAGACATGAAAATTTGCTCAGAAATATGGAGCCGTGAAAGACTTGAAAAACAGGGCAATTCGTCACGAATTTCTGGTGCGTTGATTCAATGAATTTGCTGGCAATCTTGTTTGTCGTTTTGGATTACGTGTCGCCATTGTTCCTTCGTCGTCTTACCTAATGATTGGAGAGTATAAATAGCGAAGCTGATTAATCAGGCCGAAATTTCTTACATAAAACATCAAACAACTTCGAGTCGCCTCACCAACAACATCAAAAAAAAAAAAAGTTTCCACATTTACATGATCTAATCGCTGCATCTTTTGACGCAGTGAAAAGGGTAAGAAAAAGGGTTTGGGAAAAGATTGCTTTTTTTGACGAAAAAAAATGTGGAGGGATTGTCCCTTTTCTGTGGAATCCATGGAATTTGATCGAGCTTTCATCAAAGACGTGAAGCGTTTGGTGGTTAAGGTTAGATATATAAAATGCAAACTACCTTTCTGCAAATATAATTTAATTTCCATGTATTTTCTTCACTTACCTTTTGCTTTATGAAAAATAATCCATTCTCTCTCCAAATCCTTCAATTTGGATGGAAGAAAGAGCTCAATTATTAACAAATTAATAAAGATATATTTCATATATTGGGTTTGTTTGTGTGAGTGTGCTGCAGGTAAATATAATTAGATTGAGATAGAATAATACGGTTTGAATAAAGGTAAGATATAGATTTGGTTAACAACCGTATATTATCATCCAAAAGAAAAACTTCTATAAATTTTGAATATTGAATATATCCCATGAAAAAAAAAAAAACTTATCTAGTACTAGTCTAGTAGTACTAATTAAAGAATCATATGGAATCATGTGAAAGACACAAACAAAGGTATCAAATTCGATTTTGGCTTGGTTGAAAATTTTGATTGGTTCTGATTCATGTGATTAGACATTATATTAGGAGAGATAAGCTGCCCATAGTGATCTTTTCAAGAGCAATAATTAATGGTAAAATGTGTTGAGATCACCAATTACACCCTTGAATCAATGTAAAGGTAATAAAGTTGATTTACATGTGCATTCACATGATAGATCATGTTATTATAATGATCACGTATATATATCATTAACTAAGGCTTCATTTGGATACCTTTCATATACATGCCTCTTGGGATGGAATATTGCTACAATCAATGAGTAGTATATAGAGCTATGGGAACCATTAAATTTTTACTCCACATCTTTTTGTTTTCATCTCGACAGCTTAACAACCTAATAAATACAAACAAGTTAATCAAAATGGGCTTGTCATCTATCTTTCAATATTGATGGATGAACCTTTTTCAACGATTCAATATTTGGTTGGCTATTTTAGTTTTTTCAACATTTGGCTAAATTATTCAAAGCTCAATCCAAAGAGAAATTCAAATAATGCCAATTTTTTTATTCACAAAATTCAAATATGAGGCTTCTATTTAAAACTAATAATAATTCAATATATAGTTTTTTTTATAAACATCGGTATTCGATAGTCATATTGGGCCGTGACTAATATACAGTCAAACCCCAATTTGGAAAAATTCTCCGGACTGAGTTTATTTTCTCCATTTACAAGAACATGACACCTAATTCAATTTAGAATATTAGAAGGGGAAAAATAATGCAAAAACACTATGTACTAGTAATGTTTATCAAGATTATTTTTTGAGATAAATGAGAAGATATACCTAGCTATACTAAATTTTATGGGAAAAAAAAATTTGGTGGAAGGGAAAAAAATCTTTTAGTAAAGTATAATTACTAGTATATTGTTCCATGTATCTATGAAGAGAGTAGTATTAAATTTGGTGATAACAGAGAATCTCAGAAGCAACCAAAGAACAATTGTCGCGTGTCCTATCATGAGTGGAACTCTCAGTTAAATTGTTGTCGTGTCTTCATATCTGTCGCCCACCATGTGACTTTCTGCTACGATTCCCTACGAACCAAATTTACCCATGTAATCAAAATTTTATTTTTTTTCCTTTTTAATGAAAATTAAAATGAAAAATTTGGTATCCTTTCAATTCGGGCCGTTAGAGTCCTAGACTTTGAGATCACTATATATAATTTCTTACACTTATATGTGGCAAACCGTTGCAGCTCTTCCTCCATCTCCTTCCTCCCTGACTCCCTCTCAACTTAAAACACCTAAAAAATACAGATATTATAGAGTTTGAGTTGATTGCATTGACTCACTGAGTCGGCTTAGTGAGACTTTCTCACTCGCTTAACAATGGATTCCATGGATCCTTCCCGTGAATTTGTCACTAATGTCAAGCGTATTATTGTCAAGGTTTCTGTTTTATTTTATTAGTTTAATCATTTTTATTGTTTTGATTTAATGCTTTTGAATTAATTTTGATTCATGGGTTGTTATCAAAAAACTTTGATTCATGGGTTTTACATGAAATTAAAGGTTGGAACAGCTGTGGTGACTCGAGCTGATGGAAGATTAGCATTGGGAAGGCTTGGAGCTTTATGTGAACAGGTAAATGTAAAAAAAAAAAAAAAGAATGGGTAAAAATGGGATTTTGAAATCCCATTGTTGCAGCAGCATCTCTCTGATGGAGGAGATGTTGTGGGCTAACAAAATTGTTAATTTTTCCAATTGAATTCGTTGCGTGCAGCTTAAGGAACTAAATTCTCAAGGCTATGAGATTGTTTTGGTCACTTCAGGTGCTGTTGGTCTTGGTCGTCAAAGGCTTAGATATAGGAAATTAGTTAATAGCAGGTGCCTTTTTTTTTTTAAATACTCTTTCTGTATTTATTTTTGTTTTAACTTCATGATTTTATTGCCTTTTTAAGAATTTGAATGAAATGAAATGTTTATTTTGTAGTTTGGCTGATCTTCAAAACCCACAATATGAAATTGATGGGAAGGCTGCTGCTGCTGTTGGGCAGAGCAGTTTAATGGCTCTTTATGACACTTTGTTTAGCCAGGTATGAAGACCATATGTGTTTATATATATGGTAATTTTTTTTTTTTTGATTATTTGCTTAATATGACCCACTAAAATTTAGAATGAAAAATTTGGAAGAAAGTAATTCATGATCCACTAAAAGTAAGAAAATCTTTACAGAAAGTGATTATGACTTTATGGTAAAAAACTTGAAGTCATTATTAAATATTTTCATTTTCCTTAAGAAAATTGACCCACTGACGTTTGATTATGTTCAATCTTTTGATGCAGCTTGATGTCACCTCCTCACAGCATCTTGTGACAGATAATGATTTTAGGAATGTTAGTTTCAGAAAGCAACTCTCTGAAACTGTGAAATCATTGTTGGCTTTGAAAGTTATTCCCATTTTCAATGAGAATGATGCAGTCAGTACTCGAAGAGCACCTTATGAGGTATGTTATTACTTCTTCTCCAGAATAAGAATTTTCCTTTTCAAGCTGCATATTGTGTTTCTCACAAATTGATTGCAATTGTTGTGTTTTTTCAGGATTCTTCAGGTATATTTTGGGACAATGATAGCCTGGCAGGTCTCTTAGCCTTGGAACTAAAAGCTGATCTCCTTATTTTGTTGAGCGATGTGGAGGGTCTCTATAGCGGACCGCCTAGCGATCCAAACTCAAAGCTGATTCATACATACATAAAAGAAAAACATCAAGGAGAAATAACATTTGGAGACAAGTCTAGGTTGGGAAGAGGGGGTATGACTGCAAAGGTTAATGCTGCTGTCTGTGCAGCTTTTGCTGGTATTCCTGTTGTTATAACTAGGTAAAAGCCGGTATCTGATATTTCCACATGCCTATTAAACAATAAGCTTGTTCAATTCTTGACAAAATTGGTTCCATGGCCATGTCACTAATTTTGCTTTTATTACTTCTTGTTTTGAAGTGGCTATGGCACTGACAATGTCATAAAGGTTCTTCAAGGAAAGCGTGTTGGTACCTTGTTTCATCAAGATGCACACTTATGGACTAAAGTTAAAGAAGTTGGTGCACGTGAGATGGCAGTCGCGGCACGGGACTGTTCTAGGAGACTTCAGGTGAGAAGCATCATTTTTTTCCTGTTCTATTAGATGAAAAAGGTTTAAGTTTGAATGTTTTACTAATTAAATGGTCTTACTTGCAGGCATTGAACTCTGAAGAGAGGAGGAACATTTTGTTGGACATTGCTGATGCCCTTGAGGCCAATGAAACTTTGATTAAGGTTGAAAATGATGCTGATGTTGCTGAGGCCCAAGAAGCAGGATATGAGAAGTCACTCATATCTCGTTTGGCCCTGAAGCCTGGGAAGGCAAGTATTTGTTCATTAGTGGATTCATGTGATTTTAAACTATTCAATTGTCTGCATGATTTCTGCTATTTGATATCTAAGCATGTTCCATGAAATCTTTTGCACCAACATATTCTCACAGTTTGTGCTTGATTATTCTATATTACAGATAGCTAGTCTTGCAAAATCCATACGTGTACTTGCCGACATGGAAGATCCTATTGGTCATGTTTTAAACAGAACAGAGGTCAGAAAATTCTCAAAAACATGTAAATAGTACCAATGTACCATGTCCCTTTTCTCTTCGCCGCATATTTATTTTGACTGTCTGTCCTTTTCCAGATTGCTGATGGACTTATTTTGGAGAAAACATCTTGTCCTCTGGGTGTCCTGCTGATTGTGTTCGAGTCTCGACCTGATGCCCTTGTTCAGGTAACATACAATGACTTTTAGTCATTTCAACTGCCATGTTCTGATATTACACACTAATCCTCTTATAATTGACATGTCTTTACCTTTGATATGTTATTTTGACATGACTTTGACTCTCTTAACAGATAGCTTCATTAGCCATTCGAAGCGGGAATGGCCTACTGCTGAAGGGTGGAAAAGAAGCTAAGCGGTCAAATGCAATCTTGCACAAGGTTCAGTTCTCTGGCATTTTGCAAATATTTACTCATACCGGAGCATAAGACATCTTTTAATTTTTTTTAACTTAGTATTTCCTCTGCTTAATTTTTTTCCATCTTCTATGTTGTCAGGTCATTACTTCTGCAATCCCAAATAAAGTTGGAGATAAACTTATTGGACTTGTGGCTTCAAGAGATGATATTCCTGATTTACTCAAGGTGAGTTGCCGCATTGTGAAATTGATGAATTCTTTGTTATTTGATGGTTTATAACTTATTTCATTTGCCACAGCTTGATGATGTGATCGATCTTGTGATCCCTAGAGGCAGCAATAAGCTTGTTTCTCAAATTAAGAATTCGACGAAAATTCCTGTTCTTGGTCATGCTGGTAGGAAAAAGAAAATATTGAAAATTCTTTGTTTCTCACAAAATAGAAGCTCAACTGAAGTTCCAACTTTTCTTTCCAGATGGAATTTGTCATGTTTATGTTGACAAGTCAGCTAAGGCAGATACTGCCAAGCAAATTGTTTTGGATGCAAAGATAGATTATCCTGCAGCATGTAATGCTATGGTAAGTCTTTCTACTGCATATTTAGTGCAAAATTCGTTTTGTCATTTTTTGAAGTTTCTTACCCTTGATTGCACCAGGAAACACTTCTTGTGCACAAGGATTTGTCGAGTAAATGTACCGGTTTGCTCTATGAGCTTATCATGGAACTCCAACAGGAAGGTATGTTTTTATATAAATGGCCGTCTCACTATGTAGTGGATTCAAAAACCATTTGCAGTCTTAAATGTGCTACATTTAATGAAGATATGTTTATATGAATCCAACTCACCATTGCAAGTTCATCTTTTGCAGGTGTTACCCTATATGGAGGACCCAGAGCTTGTTCTTTGTTAAACATTCCGGAGGCGCATTCATTTCATTATGAGTACAATTCAATGGCTTGCACAGTTGAAATTGTGGATGATGTTCATGCTGCCATTGACCATATACATCGACATGGAAGGTATGTCAAATCCCTCAGATTTCTTATTCTTTTTCATTACTTTGATTACTCAAGACATTAATTAACTTGCTTTTGTTGCAGTTCTCACACTGATTGCATTGTGACTGAAAATCATGAAGTTGCTGAAATCTTCCTACATGGAGTTGATAGGTAGGGCTTACTTTATTTGTTCATTATGAGTTGCATCCTTTAATGTGAGTAAACATTGCAATTTGACTGTGTTTCTTGTTACAGTGCTGCAGTATTTCATAATGCAAGCACACGATTCTGTGATGGAGCGCGATTTGGACTTGGTGCTGAGGTACTAAATCAGCCAAATTCCTATTGTTGAATTGTCGGAACTGTTTTCTGATGCATGGAATTTAACAGGTTGGGATAAGTACTAGCAGGATCCATGCCCGAGGTCCAGTCGGAGTTGAAGGATTGTTGACAACTCGATGGTATGCGCCTTTTCAGACAATTGAAACATTCACTGCATATTAAATCTTCTAAACTAATTGCCCATTTTGAACGTAGGATTCTGAGAGGGAATGGCCAGGTGGTAGATGGTGATAAAGGGGTGATTTACACCCACAAGCAACTTCCCCTGCAAATTCAGCTATAATCTGATGCAAGAGATGCAAGGAAAATGTTTTTTGTGTTTTCCTTCCCAACTTTCTATCGCTTTAGTGTTAGTTTCGTTCTTGTAATATAGTACTGCTGCTGCAAAACTTGTGTTTAACTGCGCAGTGTGCATGGCATTACTTTTAACCTTTTTTTTTCACCCTTATTAGTATCATCTTTCCAGAGTTTTATTGTCTGGAATATGAATCATGCCCGGCGCAGAATCCTGTATAATTATCTCTTTTTTAATGGATAAGTATTTTAAATTCAGTTTCTAATAGTGTTGGCATAGTTGATTTTCTTCTGATCACAGGAAGTTATAATTGTTCATGACAAGAGAAACTTGGAATCCATCTTTTCATGAATAAACTGTCTTGAGTTTCAAAGTTAGATAATGCTATTCAGTAACTTAGTTCAGCACATAATTTAGACAAGAATTCATTGTTCCTTGAATCAACAGAAAAAGTACCGCTCATAATGCGACTTCTATACATCTGTAACTAAAAATTGTTGTCAATCAGGAATGTCCTGATTAATCAATAATAACGTTTCCCCTGTCTCGTTTTGTCATGAACAAATAAAAAAACCTAATAGGATCTATATCAAAGTCTCATATTTCACCATCCCACAGTTCTTCAAGGCTCTTGTAAGGGCTATTAGTTTCATGAACTGCAAATTCCCCTCGGAGGAGCCTTTGCTGCATGACAGAAAAAAAGTATTCAATGTCAGAGAACTAAGATTCTTTATTATGCAATGCATGTGTGTTTATGTAATGGAGCCATTTCTTACCTGGTGGATGCCTGAGAATTTTGAGAAGAGCTCGGGAGGAATACACCAATCAAACAAGCTTAAATTTTCCTTGATCCTAGACTCGTTTACACTTTTCGGAAGGACACCGTGACCACTCTGAATACCCCAACGCAGAGCAACTTGTGCTGGAGTCTTCTTAAGTTTTTCAGCAACTTCAACCAAAATCGGTTCCTTCAAGATTTCTCCTTTGATCCAACTCCCTGGAGATCCTAGAGGAGCATATGCCTGCACATATTGACATTCACATTACTATTCAAATAACCAAGCATTTGAGTGTATAAAAGGCCGAATCATTCAGGTCTTATACCGATAGATGAACCCCCGTGGACTTGCACAAATTGTGCAGCCCTGGCTGCTGCCAGACAATGTGGCATTCAACCTGATTGACAGCAGGTGGAACTTTCGCAGACTTGATCAGGTCTTGCAGCTTCTTAGTCGAGAAGTTGCTGACTCCAATTGCACGTGCCTGACCAGACGCATACAAACCCTCCATTGCAGTCCATGTCTCGGAAAGACACAAGGGAGCCATGATTTCAGGATCCCAACCTCTAATACCAGGCTTTGTACGGAATGGCCAATGTATCTGCAATTGTAAAGGTCAAATTTCTCTGCTTTACAACCACCCATTACAGTTAAAAACATATATCAAGCATAGCAATGAACAAATTTTACATTCAGTTGGTAATTTGAGAACTTCAAGTTAGAATTAGGATTATAGGAACATACAAGATAAAGATCAATATAGTCAAGTTGGAGGTGTTCCAGAGTTCTGGTCAAAGCCTTTGAGACATCTTCAGGTAAATGGTCACAACACCTATGTATATGTTTGAAAGACAAAAAATGAAATGTAACTCAAAAGAGACAGAAATGTTCTTTAACATGGATACAAACACACAATTTCCAATTTCAAAGCTAAATTCTTTCTCATATTCATACATAGCTTCAAGCAATCAGAATTCAGAACTCAAAACAAAAAGCCAGAGAAAGATTTAAGAACAAATACCATAGTTTTGATGTGATGAACATTTCACTGCGCTTCACCACACCAGTAGAAAACAGTTGCTTCAATGCAAGCCCGATCTGTATTTCATTAATTATAGAACAAAACAAACAATTAGCCATTTATAAATTGACATTTGCAAACACATTGGGGTTTTTCATTTTGGATGAAAAAAGGGGGAAATTTACCTCTTTTTCATTGTCATAGACATGGGCACAGTCAATATGCCTATAACCAGCCTGCAACACAAAAATGGCACCAGAAAAAAGAAATTTCAAGACCAGATCAGAAAAGGGTAGAAGCAAATTTCTGGGCAGAAGAAAGAAAACTGATAAAAATGGGATCTTTAATGGGTAATGGCTGGAAAATCAATAGAATTGGGAACAAGCATCAAATAATGGGAAAAAACTAAAGACAAAACCTTGACAGCAGCAATGACAGCTTCACCGACAACACCTGGAGGAGCTTTCCATGTTCCCAAACCAACAGATGGTATCTTAGCTCCGGTGTTGAGTTCAAAATACAAAGGTCCATGTCCATTTTCCTTCGCCATTTTGCTTCTCCAAATGATAGAAAAAAACAGAGCAGCTCTTTTTTGGGTGGAAAGAGAAAAGATTAAAAAAAAAGAAGAAAAAGAAAGACAAAAAGCAGCAAATCAGAAAGTCACGATTCGATTCTTAAGCTCCAGACCCGCAACTGGGTGGCTAGTTTAGGGACCCAGGTTGTCAACTGTCAACAGAAATCCACATGTAACATGTCTCTAATCAGTTTATATTTTTACGGGTCATAGAATTCTACGAACTACAAACCAAAACCACGAATAGGAAAATTAAGAGCGTACGACACGTCTTTCTTATAGGAAAATTTTGTGTATTATAGTATGTTAATAATACTTGCTTTAGCTGAAGTCATGAATTCGAGCCCTCTTATCTCTTTTCGATAAGGCAAGACATATTATTATAAGAGGAATAGTACTATATGTACACCTCTAAGAGTGTATAAAGTCTCACGCTTTGAACATTTTTCTTTGAGCCAATGGGGCTGGGCTTGGACTTGTGGGAGGTATCCGGGTTCGAAACTTCACATATGCCTATTGGTAGGTGACTTGTAAGTGTAAGTTGGATCGATTTTAAGCAATTTGTATAAGTCCGACAAGCATCCTATTGGTAGGCCGATTTGTGTTGGAAAATATTTTTATTTTATTTTGAAATTTTCACTTCATTGTCATTTTCATTTTCTAGAAATATGTTTGTTTCCATTGACACACATGTTGTGTGACTACCGAGTTTCTTCGATATCTTCGAAGAATGTGTTTATACCGTAATTTATACCTAGGGTAAATTAGGAATTGTGGTCCAAGTTTGATTAAATTAAGACCACCCTAATTCAATTTGGAGTTGGAAAAACCTTGAACCAAAACCTAAGAAATTAATTAGAAATTTCTTTGTAATTTAATTATGAGAGATAATTAATAATTTTCAAGGTTAATAAATATTTCGTTACATCATCAGGACCAATTTTTTGGTCCAGATAATCTGAATGATAAATTGAAGGCAACACCATCAGGATCAATTTATTAGTCCCGATGATTTGAGTAATTTTTAATTGAAGGCAACACCATCAGGACCAATTTTTTTGGTCCAGATGATCTGAATGATAAGTTGAAGGCAACACCATCAGGATCAAGCTATTTATCCAGATAATGTGGCTTATGATAAAGGCAACTTATATCATCGGATGCTTATCACCAGGAGAAGTTGATTGGTGTCGATGATATAACCAAAATACTGATTTAGTTTCTTTTAGGCCGAAGTCGATACGGGTTAATCTTCCAAATATGAAGGCTACGGGCTTAATTCCCAAAAGACAATATCATCGGCTTCAATTAATTAAATTATCCATGATTTGAATTGTTAAACCCAGATCATCAGGACATTGAGAACGGTATCGATGGTGAAGAACAAATACTCCATCAGCTTGAAGTAGTCGGTGCCGTTGTTTTCAATTAAGGTTAATAACCCAGTCCAAGAGCATTCACGTATTCATCAACACAATAATAGTCAAATCCGCGTCAAGAGGAGAAAATATCAAGCATTCACACGTGGAGAAGTTGACTAATTGATCAGATTCAAATTGATGCTGATGGCTTAAGTAATCAATTTGAAGTTGACGGTGGAAGACAATATCAATTGACATTGTTGATTGCAGATTTACAGCCTGATTGTCAGCATTGTGCCATTAATATGAAGATCCCATGATTTGTGGATCTTGATTGACAGTATGACTATATAAGTGGAGCCTCGAACCTCTCTCTTTCCCAAAGAGATTCAACGTCAAAGACCTTTTTGGGTGCACAAGGAAAATTTGGCGCAACAGAATGAAAAGAGAAATTCTCCTACCAAACATGGCTATTACATCTCCATAAACTTCTTGAGGCTCTTCATCCATTTAGGACCCTCTCCGGCCGTACGCAAAATGTTTATGGTGGTTGGGTTGATGCCTCTAGCATCAAGGTACTCAATGAAATTACTTCTGGAAAGATTCGAACGATCCAAATCCCTACAATAATAATAACAAAAAATGTACAATAGGTTAACAATACTAAAAAGCAAATTTCAAAATGATAAATTATAGGCATAATGTCCATTTCACTTAAAAATAATACTCCCTCTATCCCATATTATCGGTCCTTTTGAGTCAAACTAATCATGCATTTGACCTTTAATCATAAAAAGTATATATACAATTAATTTTTCAAAAAATATGTTTTGAAAAGTTTAAGATTTAACTTAATCAAAGGTTTGGGACTAACAATGAAGTAACATTTTTCATTAAACCTTTAATTTGGAACTTTCACTCTGGTGACTTGGCACATCATGACATGTTAGCATTTTTTGAGCAATGGATTTTGATGGTTTAGAATTTAGAGTTGAAAGTTCCAAATTAAAAATTTAAGGATACAAAGAGAAATATTTAGAAATAATGGTGAATTAATTACCAGAGAGGTAGAGATTCAGATTGTGAATAGCGGCCGCTAGCATCAGTGGATATTGTTTCGCAGGAGCAGATGTCTAGCTCTTTCGGGTAAGCATAGACTATAAAGCACAAGGATAAGCCGCCTTGTTTGGGATTTGCTTTGGTAACTTTAACTTCAGTGTGGATCATATCCTTCCTAGCGTCAATGTCTTCTTTTCTAACAGATACACAGATTTCTTCTCTTCCATACTTCCTCTTCAATAATAAACATGGAAAAAGTCCCTTATCATGAAATGTTATGCTGAAAGGGATCTTTGAGAATCTCTCCACATCGGCTGGCTGCAGTTATTTACAAGAAATTGAAAAAAAAGGTAAATTATACAATATACCGGCGGTGGAGTTTAGAAAATTAGACAAGCGGGTCCTAAAGGGTGACATGTGTCCCTTAGGGACTAAATTGAAATATTTAAAACTTAATTAATTAAAAAAAGGGACATGTGTCAACTCCACAAGCCGCTTGTGGAGTTCAAAATTTACACCACCGGTGTATCATATAATCACCCAAAAAAAAATAAATGTATAAAAAATATTCGGCTTGGACTTTATGATGGGAGGTATTCGGGTTCGAGCATTATTCACAAACTACTTTTATTGGTGGTAAATGATTTGTAAGTTTGTAAGTCCGACTCTTGTTGTATTACCATCCGACACGTGTTGTATTGGTAGGTCCTATTGGTAAAATTTCCTATTGTCCGACTCCTGTTGTAGATGAGAAGATAAACTACGTGCTGCTATAAACTTTTTATTACTAAAAAAAAACATTTTTCTTTAAAACTTCACTTATAAATATAGTTTATTTTGGAATCTCCTAACCAATGAAGTTTTCTTTTTGTTTTGTTTTTGGCAATCCTACCAATGAAGTTTAAACATGTTGGTGGGATCATGAACATTAAAAAAAAAATGTTTTATATGTGAAATTGCGAGATAATCTCTTAAACATGAACTAAAGACAAAGGATAATTTTTTTTGGAAAGACAATAACTCAGTTTAAGACAAAGGATAATTTAATGGTGAAAAGTACTCTTAGAGAAATTTAGGTGTCCAATCGAATAATACTCCCACTGAAACTAAGACTGTCATAATTAACTTTAAAAGACTAAATATTAGATATAATTATTACATCTCTATAAACTTCTTGAGGTTCTTCATCCATTTAAGAGAATCATTTCCGGCCGCACGCAAGGCGTTTATGGTGGTTGGGTTGATGCCTCTAGCACTAAGGTACTCAATGAAACTGGTGGAAAGATTCAAACGACGGAATTCCCTTCAATAATAACAGATACAATAGTCAATAGGTAATATTTACAATATATATACCAAAGTTGAAATTATTAATATATATATAGGCATAATGCACATTTCCCCCTCAGTAAAAGGCTATTTATCCCCAAACTTTTAATTTGAAACTTTCACCCCTAAACTCAAAACTATCAAAATCAAGAGAAAATTCCTAGTTAAATGATTGAGAGGAAATTATTCCGATTTTGATAGTTTAGCAGGTATTGAAAGTTCCAAATTAAAGTTCAAAGTTCAAGAGGAAAATAGTATAGTTAAGCGGATAAATATACAAATTAAGAGAAATATTTAGAGATAATGGTTAATTAATTACGTACGAGAGAGGTAGTTTTTCCTGCAATTGACTGTCACTAGCATTAGTGAATAATGTGTAGCACTCGGTGATTTCTAGCTTTTCCGGGAAAGCATGGATTCTAAAGAACAAGGAGAAGCTACCGCCTTGTTTGGTTTCTTTGGTAGTAGTAACTTCAAAGGGGATGATATCCTTCCCAGCGTCAATGGCATTTGTGCTAATATATACAGAAATTTCTTCTTTTCCATACGATCTCTTCAATGTTAGATATGGAAAATCCCAATTATCATTAGATTTTATGCTGAAAGGGATCTTTGAGAATCTCTCGTCCGCTGGCTGTTATAATTAAGTTACAAAGAAAAAAGAAACATTGCATGTACTAGCATTTTATTAATTAGAATGAATTAAATTACCAAATAATAATTAGAGGGGTATATATAAAAAGTTTAGTTGAATTTCACTCACATTGAAAGGAGATGGATTGCTTTGGAGTTTGGATCCGATGATGTCCAAGATAACCGACTCAGGACTGTTTGGCTTCACATGATCAAGAGTGCACATAGGAGCCCTTTGGGTTCGGTAGAGTTGTTGGCAAAGCTTGCTGCCATTGCCATGGACATGAGCCCTCAAAGGACGGCTTGCAACAGCCAACGAGGCAGCAGTAGTAGGAGCCCTTCGCAACATGATGTAAGAGATTGCCATGGCTTGTGTGTGTGAGAGGATTTTTTTTCTAGGGTTTTAGTTTTAGACGATAAAGGCTATATAGGGCAGTATTAGAGTTTTAATTAGGTTGCTTTTATAATATGGTAAATTAACCCCACATATTATACTTGTGTGTATTTCTCTTTGGCCCCCCCAAAACAAATTAAACAATATATAAGATATAGTATTTCTCTTTTGGCCCAATAACAAATATTTAAACAAAATTATAGTGTATTTCTCTACAATAATTAAAATTTTCTAGCCATTTTAAAAAAATCACCCCAAGAAATTTTGATCAAGTTAGGTTGCGTTTCATGTAACTTAAACTACCGAATACTTGTTTAGCTTTTAGTTTGAATGAACTAATTAAAAGCCAAAAGCTCAAAATCAGAGCAAAAGTAATTTCCAAACAATACTTTTTTATAAGCAAACCCTTCAAATGGTGGGTTTTGATTGTATTCTCTATAAGTTAAGATTGTTAAAGCCTTCAAATGGTGGGTTTTGATTAGTGATTGTATTCTCTATAGTTAAATTAAGATTCACAAGATAACCCATAAAAAAAAAAGATTCACAAGATAAAATGGGTCTAATCTCAGTTGTTGCTTTGTCGAGTACATTATCTCTCTTGAGTTCGAGTTCTAAGATGCTTTGTCCGAGAGTTCTAAGATATTCTATCCATATAGATATCTATTGCGTCACATACCATAGAGGCATAGACAATGTGTCGTAGTAATAACTAAATATAAAAATACTAAACAAATTAGCTAGAGATCATAAAGTTGTAGACGTAGTAATAACTAAATAAGCTTTGATGCATATATTAATACTTCAAGACTTAAAAGATAGTATAATTTAGATAGGAACTAGAATAATTTGAGATAAACACGAAATCCTAAGCATGATATATGATAATCATCATGTTCCAATTACATTTCCATAAACTTCTTAAGGTTCTTCATCCACTCAAGAGAGTCCTTTTCTGGCTCTGGCTCTGGCTTTTTCTCCACACGCAATGCATTAATGGTGCTTGCATTGATCCCTCTAACATCAAGATACGCCATGAAATTCATGAACAGATTCGAACCAACGATTTCCCTACAATAATAATAACATATATTCAATAGGTCAACACATAGCAAATTTGAAACGATAGATCATAGAAATTAATTAAATGAATTATTACGAGAATGGTGGTTCTTGGTATGATCGAACGCCGCCAGCATCGGTGGTGGATGTTAAGTAGCTAGTGATTTCGAGCTTTTCAGGGAAAGCATTTACACCAAAGTGCAATGAGACGCCGCCATTTTTAGTGACGGAAACATTCAAAGGGACGAGATCTTTGCCAGCGTCAAGTGCATCTTTGCTAACCCCAACAGTTATTTCTTCATTCCCATAATTTCTCTTCAATGTCAATGTCGGACTCCTTTCAAAAAACTCTATTCCAAAAGGAATCTTCGAATATTTCTCAGCATCAGGCTGTTAAAACAAATTTAACAGTACAAGAATGAATTTCATCATTAAGCAAATACCAGATAATTAATTAAGTTTATTAATTATTTCACTCACCTTGACAGTGGAAGTTTTGGATTTGCTTTGGAGTTTGGATCCAATGATGTCCAAAATAGCCATGGTCGGCTCGGACTCCGGAGCCTGGTTTTGATTGTCGACAGGGTTCTCTGCTACAGAATTATCTCCATGATCAGAATCATGGTCGGACAGATCAGACTCCGACGACCAGACATCAGAACCGTCTTCGTCGGAATCGGACGAAGACGAATCGGACGATGAACTGCTCACAACAACTTTTTCTTTCTGTTTCTTAGATTTGGAAGAGAAAAACATGGAGGAAATAAGAGGCCTCTGGGTTCCATAGAGTTCTTGGCCATGGCCATGAGCAGCAGCCTTCAAAGAAACAGTAGTACGGTTAGCAACCGCCATTGCACGGTTTGCAACCGCCATCGCAGTGGCCGGAACCCTTCGCAACATGACGTAAGAGGCCATGGTGTGGTGGAGAAGAAGTGATCTGGTTTTCTCTAAAATGGATTTTCTAGGGTTTTAGACGGCAATAGGTTTGGAGTAGGGTTTTAGGTTGCTTTTATATAGGCCAAATTAAATAGAGCTTGTGTGTTAAGCTTTTTCACCGTAATCACCAAGAAACTTCTTAATTAATATTAAAAAAATGTATTTATTAAAATGATTTATCTCTCCATTCTGGTCAATTTTTCTGGTCGTTTAGAATTTTCCATCTATATCTCTATTTTCTATCCATTTATTGGATTAGCTAGTTTGTGTTTTAGGCAATTTGAACTACTAAATGGTGCCCGGGTCATTCTTCATTCCAAATAAAATTCCACACCAAATCAATCACAAGCATAATTTGAGCCACCAATCAAATTCCAGGAAATTAAATTAAAATATAATAATAATAATAATAATAATATCATTTTATAGCTGTTATTATTTATTAAGGATGTCAAACACAATATTGTGAATCGACGACTATCCTAGTTGGCTAGTTGCTAATACATTCAATTCAAATGAAAACCCAATACATATCCCTTGAGTTTCTGACTAAATTGATCTTTTTTGTATTCAACCACTCAAATCTCACCGTCCCATAGTTCTTCAAGAGACTTGTATGGACTGAGAGTCTCATGGACAAATGAAGTTCCCCTGACTAGTCGTGCCTGTATGATCGAAAACAGAGCATGTATGTCAGGTGAACAGATTCTATGATATCGAATATGCATAGTGATTCATCTAGGATAGAGTAATTATGTTAACTAATCCACAATTCATCAACAAAACACAGAAAATGCATTTGAATGGAGAAATTAACAAATTATAGCACATTCCATAGTAGAATCCCCTGTTATGGAATGACAACACTTTTGCTGAGTAATGTGATAGATACTTGCCTGTTCAATTTCAGAAAATTTGGCAAATAGTAGAATCCCCTGTTATGGAATGACAACACTTTTGCTGAGTAATGTGATAGATACTTGCCTGTTCAATTTCAGAAAATTTGGCAAATAAGTCATCAGGAATAGACCAGTCAAAGACATCAAAATTCGCCTTGATCCTCTCTTCATGTGTACTCTTGGGAAGCACACTATGACCCATTTGCAGACCCCAGCGGAGAGCAACTTGTGCAGGAGTTTTGCCTAGTTTCTCTGCCACCATTGTGAGAATTGGGTTTGTAAGGACTTCACTCTTGATCCATGTTGTGCCAGGAGAACCCAGAGGTGAATATCCCTGAAAAAATGATACATAACTTCTTTAACTGACACAATGGCCAAAGCATTATACTGATATTTGCCTAATCAAAGGCAATAAAATCCTCTTCTGGCAGTTGAATCAAACAACAATGTAAGACGATGTGCTCACCGACAAGTGAACGCCCTTGGACTTGCAAAATTCGCGTAGCTTAGCCTGCCGCCACGAAGGATGACACTCCACCTGGTTGACAGCAGGTGGAATACGTGCCACCTCTAGCAAATCCCCCAATTTCTTTGTAGCGAAGTTACTAACACCAATAGCCCGAGCTTTTCCAGAGTCATAGAGTGCTTCCATTGCTTTCCATGTGCCAGGAATGTCTGTTGGAAGAAGGTTTTCAAGCTTAAGACCAACTGACCCCTTCTTCGACCGAATTGGCCAATGGATCTTGAAAACAAACACCCCCATATTAGTCAAATGTGAAGAGCATATTCAACTACCACATCAAGACCCTTTAACTTCTGATTATGACATCTTAGCAACTTTCAATTATGATTCTCAAAACTAAACAAGGGCAAATATTAGATAGCTAGACTAAAAATGATCACATGATCAAGCAATAATCTCAACTTAGCTTCAACATTAAAGGACCTATCTCTAGAAACTGCAGTTAACTAGCATACATATTCAGTAGTATGATTAACATTGAAATGATTCAGACAAAGTAGCTTTTTTGATCAAGCAATACTTACAAGGTACAAATCAACATAGTCAAGTTGAAGATCCTGTAATGTTCGGTCTAAGGCAGCCGGCACATCTTCGGGTGCATGATCAGAGCACCTATGCATAACTTAGTGTTAGAAAGCAATCTTGGTAAAATAAAATATCCTAATTAGATTAACAGAACCTGTAAGAATGAAAACAAACCAGAGTTTGGAGGTGATGAATAACTCCTCACGTTTGACCACACCATCTTCAAACAACTTCTTCAGAACCACACCAATCTATAAAACAAATAAAGATATTAACCACATCAATTTACTACTAATAATTCACTATTCATTTTCAAAATAAAACTTATAATTACTTGTTAAGTTTTAACTATTCCAAAAAGAATAGTATAATTTCTACATCCAAACATCAACTAGCAGTCAGCACTAACTAAAGAAAGTTCCTCTTTTTCATATAGAAGGCAAATGTGGCAGCCAAACAGGACATAAAAAATTTACCTCCTTTTCATTTCCGTAGACTTGAGCACAGTCGATATGGCGGTATCCAATCTGGAAAAGAACAGGAAAAACAGAGAGATTAGTACACCATTGCCGAAGAAAGAAGAAAAGAGAACTTTTTGGAAGTGAAACGATCATCGAAAATGATTAAGGATAATAGTTACCTTGACGGCGGCGGCAACGGCATCGCCGACGAGGCCAGGAGGAGCTTGCCAAGTGCCCAAGCCGACGGACGGAATCTTTGCTCCGGTGTTCAACTCGAAGAATCTGATTTCATTCGCCATTTCCAAGAGAAAGTCGTGAAACGGACGCAAAATGAGAAATGGAAGAGAGCGACTGAGAGAGTGATGGGTGAGAAACGGACGCCATTGCGCTTTTTATAAACAGGTTTGGTAGTGTAAAAACTAAAATGGAAACTTTTAGTATACTAATCTCGTTTAGTAATAATAATAATAATAATATGTTTTTAAGGAGCAGGATTATTTGAGAAACTTCTTTGGGATTTAGCCACGTGTTCTTTGATCAAAATGATTATTGATAATTGGACGGTGGCGATTTTTTTTATTGTGGCTTGGGTTTATTCGAGTGGGCCTAAGATTCGGCTAGTTTGGACTTTTGTTGGATTTTTGAACTCCTTTTCGTCGGAGAACCAATCATTGTTGGTCAGTGGGCCTGTGTTTTGTGCTTTGTCAGTGTTACTTTAATTATACTTATTTATGATTTTACTCAAATTTAAATCGAGTTTATGTCTAAGATTACCTATGAAAATACTAAAACAATTTAATTTTGAACTTTATAGTCTTACCTATAGGCAACTTGGTTTGTGTTGGAAAATGATTTAAATAAATGGTCGGCAATTACTAGCTAGCCAAAAATGGTCCATTAAGGGTGACGACATCCATGACCCAATCATCCAACTTTAATATAGCTATAGCCTATAGCTTTCACTCTCGTTGAATACATGTTGTTGAATATAGTCACTACATTTAAATTCAAAAATGTTAACTACACTTGGGTTGAATGTAACAATCTTAATACTTTTTCTAATAAAGTCTTTTGTTCGAGTCTTTTAAATAGAAAAAAAGAAAAGAAAAGGTATCGAGAGAGTTTCTCTTATTTGGGATCTAACATGGCTCGAGTCTAAACTAGTTGAGACCTAATGTGATTTCCAAATATCGTGGGTTAGTAAAAAAAAAGAACTTTAAATTCAATTGTTGTTTGAATAATTAAGGGGTTTTTTTTTCTTGGGTTCCCAATTTTATTGCAAAAATTGGAAGATAACATTAACATCAAGCTTTTGAGTCTGATGAAGCAAATATAGGAAAAGGAAGTTATTAATACACCCACAAGAGACTAGTAAATTGTCTGCTCTGCTGTCCCAAAACTTATTTGACTAGTAGATATATATATAGCTTAACAAGTGCTTCTTGAGAACTAAAAACTTTTAAGACAACCTTTGATGGATCATTAAGGTTGTCAAACTCTGATGTTTTGTTCAAAGCTCACCGTCCCATAGTTCATCAAGTGTCCTGTATGCTCCATATTTTTCATGCACAAAAACTAAGGGCTTGATCAACCTTTCCTGCAAGACATATAAAAACAACATTAAATCAGAAAGCCCTCTTGAAACAACTTTTCAATAAGTTCATGACACAAACTTGCCTGTTCAATTTCAAGAAACTTGAGAAACAAGTCTTCTGGTATAGACCAATCAAAAACATCAAAGTTCTCTTTGATCCTCACTTCATTAGTACTCTTGGGCAAAACACTGTGTCCCATTTGCAGCCCCCAACGGAGAGCAACTTGAGCAGGGGACTTGCCTAGTTTCTCTGCAACCATAACCAGAATTGGATTCTTGAGGACCTCGATTTTCACGATCCCGGAGCCTGGGGAACCCAATGGTGAATACCCCTGCAACATTTAGCAGAAATCTTAATGTATATATTCCTAATTTGTCATTGCAAAGATGAATTTCTCATCAACCAATTTATGACTAAAGTCCCTTTCTGCCTCCTAAACTTGTCTAAAATTGACCTTTTGTCCCCTAAACTTTAATTTGGGACTTTTTGCCCCATAAACCTGCAATATGCATGAGGACATGTTAGTCTCTCTCAAACAATATTGCTAACGTGGCAATGCCACGTCAGCGTCTTGGTTTGACATGGTCTTGCCACGTGGCATTTTTAGCAATACTATTTCAGATGGACTAAAATGTTCTCATATTGCAAGTTTAGGGGGCAAAAAGTCTCAACTTAAAGTTTGGGAGCAAAAGGTCAATTTTAGACAAGTTGAGAGGGCAAAAAGGAACTTTAGTCAGCAATTTATATACTTACAGTTAAATGAATTCCTTTAGATTTACATAATGCATGTAGTTTAGGTTGTTGCCATATGGGGTGGCATTCCTCTTGGACTACAGCGGGAGAAATGCGAGCCATTTGTAACAGATCTTCAAGCTTCTTCGAAGAGAAATTGCTTACTCCAATAGCTTTAGCCTTACCGGAGTCATAGAGTGCCTCCATTGCTTTCCATGTTGTTGGTATGTCAGGTTGAGTTAAGTCCTCGTGGTTAAACCCAACCGCTCCCTTTTTCATGCTAACGGGCCAATGAATCTTCAAGTATTTAATAGATCACCATAGTAAGAAAAGATTTGCAAGATTTGTGTATCTTCTCTAAACGTTTTATCAGATTGAATCATAACATAAGTAGGGATATTTCATGTTTAAACCAGAAAGTTACTTACTAGATAGAGATCAAGATAGTCCAGTTGCAAGTCTTGCAAGGTCCTATTGAATCCCTCAGGTACATCTTCTGGTAAATGATTAGTGTTCCTGAAGAAATTTTAGTAGATTTATCTATTAAGTCAACTTGGAACAACTTAATAAACCAAATGAAGAGTATGAGATTTTTCTAGATACTCTTGGTGGGTCATATATAAATATTATATTTTGATGTCAGTAACTTTAGTTATAAAGTTGTGAAGCTCCTTATTTGGTGGAAATATGTCCAACCAAAACTAAGATATGCTGGATATATATTTTGTCCAAAATGTTGTATTATGGCTTAATGCCCTCTTTATCCCTTCAACTCTTTGGAGCTCTGTTTAACAAACAGAACCTTAGTCCCTCTCAAACGATAGGCGTGACGGTGCCGTCACACTGCTAACGTGGCATTGTCATGATAGATCAAAAATGGCATGCGACATTACTACATTGGACCAAACCGCTGACATGGCATTGCAATGCAGCGTTTTTGTGCCACATGGTCTTGCTATGTCAACGGTGTAACGGTGCCGTCATGCCTAACGTTCGAGAGGGACTAATGGGCTCCAAATTGAGAGTTCATATGGGGCAAAACTTCCAAAACTAAAGTTTAGAGAGCAAAATGTCCGAACCGTACAAGTTTAGAGCTGGCAAAAAGTAACATTAAGCTGTTGTATTATATATATCAGAACCATGAATGAAATCAGTATTAGTTTCCAGTTATACTTCCTCCTGTTCTCTTTTGTTTCCAGCCTTAATTAGTTTCTGATATTCTAATCTAAACTTTCCACTGCGTTCTAAAATGATTTTGGCATTGAAATAAACCAGAGTTTGGAGGTGATCCATAGATCTTCACGCTTGACCACACCATCTTCAAACAGCTTCTTCAGAACAGAACCAATCTGCAGATAATCCAACAATGAGTAAATGATCAAAAATTAAGGTAGATATCGATATCCCATGTACATGCAACTCCAACATACAATTTGACATGAAACATGGAACTGAACTTCAATTGAAGATGACAAATAAATAATTATTGAGTTTAGTTTTAAAAAAGCAAGCAATTACCTCTTTCTCATTTCCATAGACGTGAGCACAGTCAATATACCGGTATCCAAGCTGCATTAAAACAGAGTAATTATATAATATTTAAACATTTTAAGGAAAGGTGCATGTGTAAAACAAATAGTTAGCCCCCATAGCTAAAAATCAAGTTGAGAAAAACGTAAAGAGAAAAGGAAGAGTAAGAGAATGAAAATTAATACCTTAATAGCAGTGGCAACAGCATTACCGACGACGCCAGGAGCAGCCAGCCAGGTTCCTAGCCCAACTGAGGGAATCTTAGCACCAGTGTTGAGCTCAAAATATCTATTTGCTTGAGCCATTGTTTTCCACAGAAACTAATTATGACTAATGGGAAGTCTTTATTTATAGAGAGTTAGAGACAAAACCAGAAAATGACCAATATATAGTTACATAGTTATGAGATAACACTAGACAACCTTGTATTCACTCATTATGACAATTTGTTAAAGTTGGTCCCTTCACAAAAAAGTTTTTTTTTTTTTTTAATACTCAGATGTACTAAATTTCTTGATTCATCCAAATTTTATTGCAAAACATCATTACCATCAATCTGTTTAGTTGATTAAGCAAATGTAGGAAAAGGAAATTGTCTGCTCTGTTCCCTAAACGTAGATTAGTAGTAAGAGCATGAATTTGCCTTAAAAACGTTTCGGGATTTTCTTCATTAATCGGTAGGCCTATAAAACTCCTTTCAACTTTTATGATGCCAAAATATGTCATGGCTCAACTTCGAGACTTGCAAATAAGGAACCGTGACAAAAGGGATCCCACGATTTGCTTAAAGAGGACCCTCTCTGATGGTTAAGTCCGTAACGTTTCAACAAGTTTTGATCACTATTAGCCCTTTGGACCCAATTTATTTGTACTTAACAACATTTAATTTTGGTAATTAAAAATGAAAAGATCAAAATTCTTTACTCATGGAAGGATTTGTTGTTTAAGGATATTGCTGCAAATTACACACCCAAGATGGTACATATAAAGCTCTTCTCACTTATTTTACTATACTTAAAGCAGCAGCATAAATCTGCTAAAAAACAAGTGCTTCTTGAGAACTAAAAACTCTTAAGAACAAACTCTGATGTTTGTTCAAAGCTCACCATCCCATAGTTCATCAAGTGTCCTGTATGCTCCATATGTTTCATGCACAAACACAAAGGGCTTGATCAACCTTTCCTGCAAGACATTAAAAACATCATATCAGAAACATCAGAATCTTAACTGGATTGAAACAATGTCTGAATCAGACCAACAATTAGAAGTGGGGAAAGTTAACTTGCCTGCTCAATTTCAAGAAACTTGAGAAACAAGTCTTCTGGTATAGACCAATCAAAAACATCAAAGTTCTGTCCAATTCTCACTTCATTTGTACTCTTGGGCAAAACACTATGACCCATTTGTAGTCCCCAACGGAGAGCAACTTGAGCAGGGGACTTGCCTAGTTTCTCTGCCACCGAAACTAGAACCGGGTTCTTTAGGACCTCGATTTTCACACTCCCGGTGCCTGGGGAACCTAATGGTGAATACCCCTGCAACATTTAGCAGTAATAAATTAATTATATACTAAGATAATTCCTAATTTGTCATTGCAAAAATGAATTTGTCATTAAGCAATTTGTATATGCTTAACTTACAGTTAAATGAATTCCTTTAGATTTACATAATGCATGTAATTTAGGCTGCTGCCATATAGGGTGGCATTCCACTTGGACTACAGCGGGAGGAATGCGAGCGATTTGCAACAGATCTTCAAGCTTCTTTGAAGAGAAATTGCTTACTCCAATAGCTTTAGCCTTGCCAGAATCATAGAGTGCTTCCATAGCTTTCCATGTTGTTGGTACATCAGGTTGAGTTAAGTCATCGTGGTTAAACCCGATCGCTCCCTTTTTCATGCTAACGGGCCAATGAATCTTCAAGCAATTAACAAATTCACCATTTTATTCAGATTGAATCATAACATAAGTGGGGAATTTCATGTTTAAACCAGAAAGTTAGTTACTAGATAGAGATCAAGATAGTCCAGCTGCAAGTCTTGCAATGTCCCATTGAATGCCTCTGGTACATCTTCTGGTAAATGATTAGTGTTCCTGAAGAAAATTTAGTAAATTCATCTATTCATTCAAATTGGAACAAATTGGAACACTATCATAAATTTTTAACTGGAATTCTAATTTTCAGTCAGTAATTTCAGTCTAAAAATGCTCAAAAATGATTTTAATGTTGAAATATACCAGAGTTTGGAAGTGATCCACAGATCTTCACGCTTGACCACACCATCATCAAACAGTTTCTTCAAAACAGAACCAATCTGCAGGAAATCCAACATACATTTTGATACATGAAACATGGAACTGAACTTCAATTGAAGATGACAAACAAATAATTATGAATATTTAGTTCCAAAAAGCAAGAAATCACCTCTTTCTCATTTCCATAGACTTGAGCACAGTCAATATGCCGGTATCCAAGCTGCATTAAAACAGAGTAATCATAATATTTGAACATTTTAAGAAAGGTGTAGAACAAATAGCCCCCATAGTTGAAAATCAAGTTGAGAAAATGGTAAAGAAAAAAGGAAGAGAATGAAAATTGATACCTTAATAGCAGTGGCGACAGAATTGCCGACGACGCCAGGAGCAGCTTGCCAGGTTCCTAGCCCAACTGAGGGAATCTTAGCACCAGTGTTGAGCTCAAAATATCTGATTGCTTGAGCCATTTTTTGCCACAGAAACTTATGACTAATGGGAGTCTTTTAAATTATTTATAGAAGACAAAACCAGAAAAAAGACCAATATATAGAGTTCATAGTTTATGAGATAACACTAGACAAGACAACCTTGTATTCACTCATTATTTCCACGAGTGACAATTTGTTAAAGTTATGGTCCCTTCTAACACGTGATAGTTGTGACAATTCATAGTAAAACTTTGTATTTTTCTTCTCCTGATTAAGCAATGTAAATCATACAATACATAACATTTTTGCCTGCAAAACATCAAAATAACAAGTCAAAAATCTGATGCCTGCAAAACATCAAAATAACAAGTCAAAAATCTGAACTATATAGTACAATTACAATAAACCTCTATATGCCCAAACATCTAAATCAGAATTCAATCCAAACTAAGAAATTACCTTACATTATTATATCAGATTAAACGGTATGGGGCTTGGACATGAAATTCCAAGCTTACATGGACTAATCAAGCCTTAGGCCCATTTCAATTGTCTATCGGTTTAAACAGATTTATGGATAATACCCATATATATAGGGGATTACTAAATACCGCCCCCTTTTTACTAGGTACCGCCCTCTTTTGGACTATTTTGCCCTTTTCCTTCAAACCTCAAACTTTTTAATTCTCTCAAATTCTCTCAACCTTCAAACTTTCAAAACTCAATCATTCAAAATCATTCAAGTAAAACAACATCGAAACGCAAGAACAAAGATTTTTCGGATTGAAAGTATGTTTTTTTATAAAAAAAAAATTAAAAAAACAAATATCTATTTATCATTAATCAAATATTAAAGTCCTCTTGCTAATATTGACATATCCATGCCTATTTAAACTAAATGAATTATCCAATACTTATTAAAGCACAAAAGGAAATTAAAGGAATTTTTAAAAAAAAAAACGTTAAAAAAGAAGAAGAAGAAAAAAAAAGGATGATGAACACAGCGGGTCGCGACCCGGCCACGGCTGGGTAGGGTTTTAATTATTTATGGATAATACCCATATATATATATCATATAAACCCTTCTTGAGTAGGGTTTTAATTATTTATTATCCCATTATCAAGTAATAAAACCCTAGTCCTATTGGTCAAAGGATAAAAAGCTTGGCTGCCCTGCTTAAGCTATAGGTGTTGCGATTTGTAAGCCATCTTCTGATTTGTAAGCTATAAACCCTGATT
Organism: Corchorus capsularis; assembly: GCA_001974805.1. Lineage (NCBI taxonomy): Eukaryota > Viridiplantae > Streptophyta > Magnoliopsida > Malvales > Malvaceae > Corchorus > Corchorus capsularis. The sequence continues at coordinate 48,844 of AWWV01012528.1, forward strand.
GTCTATTCGCTTAATACTGATTCGATTTGATTTGTATAAAGAGAATGTCGAAAATTAACCAAGATCCGGGCAATCATCAAGGAAAGAAGAAGAAAAGGGTTATTATTAAGGATGAGGATTTATGGGGCAGAGGGCTTCCAACAGAGCTTTTAGAATTGATACTGTCGAAGCTGATCTTTGTCGTTGACATTAACAACTCTCATTCTGTCTGCAAAATGTGGCGATCCATCACTGTTAGTCATGTTTCTCCTCCTCCCCCTCCCCCTCCGCCACTCACCTATGCAGCAGATTCGTCATGTCCATTGTTGTTCCAGTTCATAGATCGTTGTAGTAAATACAGACTTTCCATCCCTTGTATAATTATACTTGGGACATGGACTTTCCACCACAATTAAGCGGAGTTGGTTTTAGAAGAATCTACTTTTCAAAGTATGGCTGGTCGCTAATTATGTATGACTCGGATATATATGACTACCTATTTCTCTTCAATCCCTTGACTCAAGAAGTAAAGGAACTTCCCAGACTGCCAGTCTTCCCTGGATTTGTATGCATGTTGTTCACTTGTCCACCTTCCCAGCCGGAGGATTGCTTGGTTGTTGCAATTTCAGGCCTTCACCGCTCAATCTATGTCCATAAACTAGGAGAAGATTATTGGAAGAAGCATGATTTAAAGGGTAAGATTGATCCTTCTTTTAAATCCATTTGCCATCCGATTCTATACCAAGGATTATGTTATTGTTTGGATTGGGACAGAAACTTAGCAGTATTTGATATACAAGACATCGAACGTACTTGGATTGTCCACCACAAGGTTATGCCAAATGTACCCAAGTTTTTAACAGCACTAGTGGAACACGATGGACAACTCTTGGTATTTTCCATTGGATTACATGATCCTCCATATATTTTTAAGTTCGACCTGAAAACAAAATTATGTACACCGATGCAGAGTTTTGGATCTTTAGAAAAGATTGCGTTGTTCATCAGTAAAGGTGTATCTTTTTCTCAAAGGGCTATTGTTAGAGCAACTAGGAACAAAATTTTTGTTCCAGTCTTGATGAATAATTCCTTTCGGTTTTACTCATTAGCAACTAGGAAGTACCATTCTTTCTTTGACAATCTTTCTTGTGATGATTTAGGTGATCATTTAGGATATTTGTTTCAGAACTCTTGGTTATCTATGTAATTATTAAGAATTTTTGGTATGCTTTTATTTGAGCTTACATTATATTCAATTTTATACTTATATATAACTACTATCTTTCATGGTTATTGGTTCTTTTTTCTAACATTTCTTAATTAGAAATCTGAGGGCTTCATTAATTTGTCCTCGATTTCGACATAAAAAAACCATGCCACTTTTATGCCCTCAGCTGGTCGATCGATTGCGAGAACATGATCGAAGGCCCACTTTAACCACCACCCATTGCAATGCAGCTAAGTAATTTTGCTCAATCTAGTAAATAGACGTTGGCCTGCAAATTAAATTAATGGTAAAATATTAAGGCAGATATGCATGTTCATTCAATAACTCCAACATACATTTGGACATGAAACATGAAACTGAACTTCAATATTGAAGATGACAAACAACTAATTATGAGTTTTCAGTTCGAAAAAGCAAGAAATTACCTCTTTCTCATTTCCATAGACTTGAGCACAGTCAATATGCCGGTATCCAAGCTGCATTAAAACAGAGTAATCATAATATTTGAACATTTTAAGAAAATTGTAGACAAATAGCCCCGTTAGCTGAAAATCAAGTGTAAGAAGAAATATGCAAAAACTTGAAATGATTATGAAAGTGAGACAAACAGAGTTTAGAGGTGATCCAAAGATCTCCACGCTTCACAACACCGTCTTCAAAATGCTTCTTCAGAGCATAACCAATATGAATGAACCAACCAAAACAATGGGTTAGGATTATAAATTTGTTTCATACACTTGCTCTATATCATCCATCAAAATCAAATGAAAAGGTACTTAGAATCTAAGATGACTAACAAAAATATCTAATGGAATCAGTTTATTGAAAATTTAGCTTAAAAATTCATATAATTCATCCAGGACAAAAATTGAACAACTAAAAGTCATTACCTCTTTTTGATTCCCGTAAAATTGAGCACAATCAATATATATGTCGATAACCATGCAGCTGCATTAATACAGAGCAATAAGCAAGCAGTCACTCAATCCATTCCCAAAGTCTTCTAAAAACCCCATCAGCTCTCATTCCTAGAATTTGAGAAATACCTTGATTGCAGCAGCAGCAACAGCATTGCCAACTATGCCAGGTTCCGAGTCCAACGGAAGGGTGAAGTCTCATTACAATCAGAATAAACCTCTATATGCCCAAACATCTCATCCAAATGAGAATAAACCATTTTATGGATAATACCCATATATATCATATCATCATATATATAAAAACCGCTCTTGAGTAGGGTTTTATTTATTCCATTATCAAGTAATAAAACCCTCTAGTTCTATGTCAAAGGATAAAAAGCTTGGCTGCCCTGCTAAAGCTATAGGTGTTGCGAGGGGGGAGCTTAATCAACAATTTCAACAAATCCTAGTCCTATTCGGCAAAGGATAAAAAGCTTGGCTGCCCTGCTAAGCTATATATATAACAATTTCAAGAAGCGATCGATCTTCTGATTGTAAGCTATCAACCCTTATCTTCTGATTTGTTGCTTCAATTTTATTAATATTGCATAAAGACAATGTCGAAAGTTAACCAATATCCGGCCAATCATCAAGGAAAGAAGAAAGAGGTAATTATTAAGGATGATTTATGGGGAAGAGGGCTTCCAACAGAGCTTTTAGAATTGATATTGTCAAAGCTGATATTGTTAGAGCCTTTAGGATTTATGAAATTTCATTGTGTCTGCAAAACATGGCTATCGGTCAACGTTTCTCCTCCACGTCAGCTTCCTTCCCCACTCCCTTATGCAGATTCTTCATTCCCATTGTTGTTCCAACTCATTGATGATCATAGTAAATACAGACTTTTCCATCCCTTGTATAATTATACTTGGGAATTGGAGTTTCCAGAACAAGTAAGAGATGGTCTTAAAACAATCTACTTTTCAAAGTATGGCTGGTCGATAATGACTTTTCAAACAATCTACTTTTTTAGGCCGCCAATTCTCTTCAATCCATTAACTCAAGAGATAATAAAACTTCCCACTACGCCATTCTTTCCTGGATATTCACAGTGCATGTTCTTCAGTTGTCCACCTTCCAACCCGGATTGCTCCGTAGTTGGAATTTCAGGTCTTCACCGCTCAATCTATGTCCATAAACTAGGCGAAGATGATTGGAAGAAGTATTATTTAAAGGGTAAGATGGATGATTATTTTGAACTCTGCTGCCATCCGATTCTATACCAAGGATTATGTTATTGTTTGGATAAGAACAGAAACTTAGCAGAATTTGATATGCGAGACATCGAAAATACTTGGATTGTCCACCACCACAAGGTTGAGCTACCATCACCAATGGAGGTTCCAGCCCTTCTAACAGAACTAGTGTAACACGATGGACAACTCTTGGCCGTTTTCATCGGAAGGGATCGTCCATATACTTTTGAGTTGGACCTGAAAACGAAATCATGTGTACCATTACCAATGCAGAATTTAGGAAAGGGTTCCTTGTTCATAAGTGAAGGTTCATTTTTCTCTCAAATGGCTATTGTTAGTGGAACTGGGAACAAAATTTTTTGTCCCTTAGTCTTGAAGAACAAAATTGATCACTCCTTTCGGTTTTTCTCGTTAGCAACTAGGAGGTACCATTCTTTCTTTGACGATCTTTCTAGCAATTGTTTTTTTTATATGCTATATCTTCAAAATAGCTCTTGGTTATCTATGTAATTAAGAGTTTTTTTGGTATGCTTTTATTTGAATGAAAATGTACATTATATTCAATTTTATATTTTATATATATATACCTTTCATGGTTATTGCCTCTTGGAACCCTTTTTCTAACATTTCCGCCCATTAGATTTTCCAACTTCTTCAAATATGATTAATTTGTCCTCAATTTCGACATAAAAACCATATGCCAAAAGAAGAATGGAATGTTTTTATATAGAGACAGCAGCAAAAATGAACTACTTAGGCTCTTAAAATTCTGATGTATGTTCAGATCTCACCATCCCATAGTTCATCAAGTGTCCTGTATCTGTATGCTCCACATGTTTCATGCACAAACACAACAGGCTTGATTAGCCTTTCCTGTAAGTCATAAAACTAGAAACATCAAAATCTCAACTGTATTAAAACAATGTCTGCATCAGACCAACAATTAGAAGTGAGAAACTTAACTTGCCTGCTCAATTTCAAGAAACTTGAGAAACAAGTCTTCTGGTATAGACCAATCAAAAACATCAAAAGTTCTGTCCAATTCTCACCAGAGTTTGGAAGTGATCCACAGATCTTCACGGCTTGACCACCCCATCATCAAACAGCTTCTTCAAAACAGAACCAATCTGCAGGAAATCCAAACAATGTTCAGATCTTACTTAGGCTCCCAAATTCTGGTGAATGTTCAGATCTTAATCTTACCATCCCATAACTCTTCAAGAGTCCTGTATGCATGCACCCATACGGTATGGGTCTTGGACATGAAATTCCAAGCTTAAATGGACTAATCATGCCTTAGGCCCATTTCAATTGTGTATCGGTTTGAATAGATCTATGGATAATACCCATATATATCATATAAACCCTTGTTGGGTAGGGTTTTAATTATTTATATCCCATTATTATCAAGTAATAAAACCCTAGTCCTATTGGTAAAAGGATAAAAAGCTTGGCTACCCTGCTAAGCTATAGGTGTGGCGAGAGGGAGCTTAATCAACAATTTCAACAAAGCCATCTTCTGATTTGTAAGCTATCAACCCTAATTGTCTATTCGCTTACTACTGCTTCGATTTGATTTGTATAAAGAGAATGCCGAAAATTAACCAAGATTCGAGCAAGCGTCAAAGAAAGAGGAAAGAGGTAATTATTAAGGATGATTTATGGGGCAGAGGCCTTCCACCGGAGCTTTTAGAAATTATATTGTCGAAGTTGATGTTCGTCGTTGACATTCATAAATTTCATGCTATTTGCAAAACATGGCAATCCATCACCGTTTCGCCTCCACGCCAGCCTCCATCCCCACTCCCTTATGCAGATTCTTCATTCCCATTGTTGTTCCAAATCATTGATCATCATAGGAAATACAGAGTTTTGCATCCCTTGTATAATTACACTTGGGACTTGAACTTTCCAAAACAAGTAAGTGATGGTCGTAAAAGAATCTACTTTTCAAAGTATGGCTGGTCGCTAATGATTCGATATAGGGACCCAATTCTCTTCAATCCCTTAACTCAAGAGTTAAAAGAACTTCCTACTATCCCATTCTTTCCTGGATATTCAGTACGCACGTTCTTCACTTGTCCACCTTCCCACCCGGATTGCTTGGTTGTTGCAATTTCAGGGCTTGACAGCTCCATCTATGTCCATAAACTAGGCGAAGCTGATTGGAAGGAGCATGATTTAAAGGGTAAAATGGATCCTTCTTTTGACCCCCTTTGCAATCCGATTCTATACCGAGGATTATGTTATTGTTTGGATCGGGACAGAAACTTAGCAGTATTTGATATACAAGACATCCAACATACTTGGATTGTCCACGACAAGGTTTTACCATCACGACAAGGCAAGCTTCTACCCCTTCTAGAAGCACTGGTGGAACACGAAGGACAACTCTTGGCCGTTTCCATCATAGGGGATCGTCATCGTTCATATATTTTTGAGTTGGATTTGAAAAGAAAATCATGTGTACGGATGAAGAGTTTATTAGGAAAGAACGCCTTGTTCATAAGTCAAGGTGCATCTTTCTCTCAAAGGGCTATTGTTAGTGCAACTGGGAACAAAATTTTTCTTCCAATCTTGGAGAAGAAAACTGATTCCTCCTTTCAGTTTTACTCGTTAGCAACTAGCAAGTATCATTCTTCCTTTCACAATCGTTCTAGTGATCATTTAGGTTGTGATATTGAAGGTTTGTTTAGTAGCTCTTGGTTATCTATGTAATTAAGAATTTTTGGTAGTATTTGAGTGTACATTATATTCAATTTTATATATACTACTATCTTTTCATGGTTAATATTGCAGAACAGATCCATATATGCAGGAAATCCAAATGGTCCAACAATGAGTAAATGGTCAAAAATTAAGGCAGATATGCATGTTCATGCAACTCCAACATACATTTTGATACATGAAACATTAAACTGAACTTCAATTGAAGATGACAAACAACTAATTATGAGTTTTCAGGCTTAGATATATGTCAACGGTATGGGGCTTGGACATGAAACTCCAAGCTAAAATGGACTAATCAAAGCCTTAGGCCCTTTACAATTGTCTATCGGTTTGAACAGATCTTATGGATACCCATATACTATATCATAAAAACCCTTCTAGAGGACTAGGGTTTATTTATCCCATTATCAAGTAATAAAACCCTAGTCCCAAAAAAAAAAAAAAAAAACTTGGCTGGCGGCTGCCCTGCAAAGCTATAGGTGTCGCGAGAGGGAGCTTAATCAACAATTTCAACAAAGCCATCTTCTGATTTCTAAGCTATCATTAACCCTTATTATCTACTGCTTCGAATTGATTTGTATAAAGACAATGTCGAAATTAGTTAACCAAGATTCAGCCAATCATCGAGAAGAAAACAAGGAGGAAGAGGTAGTTATAATTAAGGATGATGATTTATGGGGCAGAGGCCTTCCAACAGAGCTTTTAGAATTGATATTGTCGAAGCTGAACATGTTTGTGGTTGACATTCAGAAATTTCATGCTGTCTGCAAAACATGGCAATCCATCACCGTTAGTGTTTCGCCTCCACGGCAGCTTCCTTCCCCACTCCCTTATGCAGATTCTTCATTCCCATTGTTGTTCCAATTCGTGGATTATTTTAGGAAATACAGAGTTTTGCATCCCTTGTATAATTATACTTGGGACTTTGAATTTCTCCGAAAAGTAAGACATGGTCCTAAAGAACTCTACTTTTCAAAGTATGGCTGGTTGCTAATGGTTCGAGATTGTCGGTACCCAATCCTCTTCAATCCCTTAACTCAAGAGATAAAAAAACTTCCCAGTATAATGCCAGTCTTTTCTGGAAATTCACATTGCATGTTCTTCACTTGTCCACCTTCGCAACCGGATTGCTTGGTTGTTGCAATTTTAGGTCATCTCAGCTCCATCTATATCCATAAACTAGGAGAAGCTGATTGGAAGAAGCATAAATTAAAGGGTAAGATGGATCATTGTTTTTTTGAACTCCGCTGCCATCCGATTCTATACCAAGGATTATGCTATTGTTTGGATCGGGAGAGAAACTTAGCAGTATTTGATATACAAGACATCCAACATACTTGGATTGTCCACGAGAACCTTCTACCATCACCGAGCGATGTTCGAGCCGTGTTAGAACTAGTGGAACACAATGGACAACTCTTGGTCGTTTTAATCGAAGAAAATGATCTGTATCGTCCACATATTTTTGAGTTGGACTTGAAAACAAAATTATGTGCACCGACGATGCAGATCAGTTTAGAAAAGAACGCCTTGTTCATAAGTAGAGGTGCATCTTTCTCTCAAAGGGCTGTTGTTAGTGCAACTGGGAACAAATCTTTGTTCCAATCTTGGTGAATAATACCTCTAAGTTTTACTCGTTAGCAACTAGCAAGTACCATTCTTTCTTTGACAATAACAATTCTTCTACTAATCAATTAGGTGATCATACTGTAGATTTGCTAAATAGCTCTTGGTTATCTATATGTAATTAAGAATATTGGTATGAATGTTACCTCAAAAAAGAATATTGGTACGAATGTACATTATATTTAATTTTGTTATATATACTATCTTTCATGCTTATTGGTTCTTTTTCTAACATTTCTTAATTAGAAATCTGAGGGCTTCATTAATTTGTTTTCATCGCAACACATACTTTGAAAAGTAGATTGTTTTAGGGGCCATCTCTTAATTGTGCTGGAAAGTCCATGTTCCATGTATATTTATACAAAGGGATGCAAAAACTTGTGGTACTAAATGTGTTTTACCTTTTTGAGAGAGATTGGCTAAATGAGCAAGTTTAGTTATAAAAGAGTGATCATGTTTACCTTAAATGACAAATATATTCCAAGTCAAAGTCTAGTTTAGTCATCTTTGTCAAGGTTTCATATATAAATATATATATATAAATATATATATATATATATATATATATATTTAGGTTCAGAGTCCAAAAAGCTAAGAGACAGGGATAAAAAGAAAGATCAGCGTGGATTCTGCATCACTTTTCAAATGTTATACCCACAGTTTCTGCATATATATAGTAATAGCAGCGTCAAGCCACTTTTAGCCGATTTCCAAACTCTCAATTACCCAAAGTTACATTCTGCATAATAGTATGATCTTTATACATTTCATGGTACATTTCTTGTTTACTTTGGAAGAATACTATAAAGTTATACTTCAACAGAATATGCTTCTTTCACTTATTTCTAAACTTAAGCAGTGGCATAAAAAATCTGCCAATTTCTGCTATGGGAATTTCTTCTGAAACATTTAAAATCAGGCTTTGTGGGGGAAATACATATATAAAAGAATGAACTACTTACTTAATTAGGCTCCCAAATTCTGATGAGTGTTCAGATCTCACCATCCCATAACTCTTCAAGTGTCCTGTATGCTCCATATTTTTCATGCACAAATGCAGGGCCTTTAATCAGCCTCACCTGCAAAACATCAAAATAACAAGTCAAAAATCTGAACTATATAGTACAATAAACCAGCTATGAATGGGAGAAGAAATAACTTGCCTGCTCAATTTCAGAAAACTTGACAAACAAGTCTTCAGGTATAGACCAATCAAAAACATCAAAGTTCTCTTTGATCCTTGCTTCATTTATACTCTTGGGCAATACACTGTGACACATTTGCAGCCCCCAGCGTAGAGCTACCTGAGCCGCGGATTTGCCTAATTTTTCTGCAGCCATATTGAGAACTGGATGCTTGAGGACCTCTACCTCAAATGTTCCTGTGCCCGGGCGACCCAAGGGTGAATAACCCTGCAACAATTACAAATGAAGACCATTAGGAAATAAACAACACCATAGTACAATGAACTTTCACTTAAATCGCGTTTTATCTATATGAATCATAACTTTTTTTTTCTCTTTAGTTAAGTGCTTACAGTGGTTACTTTGAAACTCTATGTATGCATATATACTCACAGTTATATGAATTCCCTTGGATTTACAGAATTCATGTAGCTTAGGCTGCTGCCACACAGGATGGCATTCTACTTGGAGTACAGCGGGAGTTACACGTGCTACCTCCAACAGATCTCTGAGCTTCTTTGAAGAGAAATTGCTTACTCCAATAGCTCGAGCCTTGCCCGAGTCATAGAGTGCCTCCATTGCTTTCCATGTACTAGGTATATCAGGTTGAGTTAAGTTCTCAGGCTTAAACCCAACTGATCCATTTTTCATGCTGACGGGCCAATGAATCTTCAAATATCGAACAATCAAATCGTCATCAACTCAGAAATCATGAACAAAATGGAAGAAACATATATGGTTGAGTAAATATTTGTAGTACATACTAGGTAGAGATCTATATAATCCAACTGCAAATCTTGCAAGGTGGTATTTAATGCCTCTGGCACATCTTCTGGTGCATGACTATTGCACCTGCAGAGAGTTCTAAGTCATCCATACCCATACAACACAACCGATTCATAAACATATGCAATTAAAACAGATTCACTATTTCACACTCAATTCAGTTTTTAGAAATATGCAAAAAAGGATTTTCAAAATGAGACAAACCAGAGTTTAGAGGTTATCCATAGATCTTAGAGCTTCACAACACCATCTTCAAATTGCTTCTTCAGAGCATAACCAATCTGAATGAACCAAAACAATGGATGAACTATAAACTTGTTTCATACACTTGCTATCATCCATCAAAATCAAATGAAAAGATACTAAGATGACTAACAAAAGAAATAAAGTGATGGAATCAGTTTATTGAAAATTTAGCTTTAAAATAAATGCATATTCATCCAGGATAAAATTTGCACAAGTAAAAGTCATTACCTCTTTTTGATTCCCATAAAATTGAGCACAATCGATATGTCGATAACCATGCTGCATTAATATACAGAGCAATAAGCAAGCACTCACTCAATCCATTCCCAAAGTCTTCTAAAAACCCCATTAGCTCTTATTCCTAGAATTTGAGAAATACCTTGATAGCAGCAGCAACAGCATTGCCAACTATGCCAGGTTCGGCGAGCCAAGTTCCGAGTCCAATGGAAGGGATCTTAGCTCCGGTGTTCAGCTCAAAGTACCTAATTGCCTGATGAGCCATTTTTATTTTTTTTCATAGAGACAACTAAAGAATGGAATATGTTTTAATAGAGACAGCAGCAAAAATAATCTGTCAATGCACTAAAAAACTGTATCCAAGTAGGTACCATTACCAAACAAATAATATACAAAGCAAAATGAATAAATAAATAAATAAATAAATATGGTTCCCTTATAATACACGTGTGACTACTGATAACCACAGCAAGCTTTCAACTTGTTCCTGTTGGCTGCTCTTAACTTCTTAAGACAAGTTCTCACTTCTCAACGTTCAAGTTTGGGTGTTTGTTCTTTTTCCCAACGTCCAGTAATGAGCTTTTTACTTTTTGAAAGAGAGATTGACCAAATGAGCAAGTTTATTTATCAAAGAGTGATGTTTGCCTTAAACGACAAAGATTCCCAGTTAAAGTCTAGTTTAGTCATCTTTATCAAGGTTTCATATTTAGGTCTAAAGTCCAAAAGCTAAGACAGAAGGAAAGAAAGAAAGATCAGTGGATTCTTCATCAGTTTTCTGCATATATAGCAGCAGCATCTTGATGTCATTCAAGAAGGCCAGCAATCAAGCTACTTTTAGCCGATTCGCAAACTCTCAATTATCCAAAGTTGCATATTTCTGCATAATAGTATGATCTTACATTGCACAGTACAATATTTCTCGTTTCCTTACAGGACCGAAGAACGAGTTCTAATATAGCTACTTTGGAAGATACTATAATGTTATGCTTGAACAGAATATTACATTCAAGACAGGAAGTAGTATGCTTCTTTCACTTATTTCTAAACTTAAGCAGTAGCTAGCTTAAATCTGCCCATTACTGCCATGGGAATTTCTTCTGAAACATCTAAAAACAGGCTTTGTTGGGGGGGGGGGGGGGGGGGGGGGGGTGGTGGTAAATACATACATAAAACAATGAACTGCTTAGGCTCGTAAATTCTGATATATATTGTTCAGATCTCACCATCCCATAGCTCTTCAAATGTCCTGTATGCCCCATATGTTTCGTGCACGAATGCAGAGCCTCTAACCAGCCTCATCTGCATTAAATGAAACAAGAAAATCAAAAATCAGAATTACACTTTCATATTTTGACCATACAGTACAACCAGCCATGAATTGGAGAAGACAGAGAAAAAACTTGCCTGCTCGATTTCAGAAAACTTGACAAACAAGTCTTCAGGTATAGACCAATCAAAAACATCAAAGTTCTGTTTGATCCTCACTTCATTTGTACTCTTGGGCAATACACTGTGACCCATTTGCAGCCCCCAGCGTAGAGCTACCTGAGCCGCGGATTTGCCTAATTTTTCTGCAACTATATTGAGAATTGGATGCTCGAGGACCTTTACCTTGACGGTTCCTGTGCCTGGGGAACCTAAGGGTGAATACCCCTAACACAATTACAAGAAAATATTCTCAGTTGGTTACTAGATAAGAACTTATGCTTGTTTGAAGACCATTAGATATAATAACACATACTAGCTATAATAACACATATTATTATTCAATGATGTTTCAGTTAATCGCGTTGTAGGAATACTCACAGTTATATGAATTCCTTTGGATTTACAGAATTCATGTAGTTTAGGCTGCTGCCAGACAGGATGGCATTCTACTTGGAGTACAGCGGGAGTTACACGAGCTACCTCCAACAGATCTCCAAGCTTCTTTGAAGCGAAATTGCTTACTCCAATAGCTCGAGCCTTGCCCGAGTCATAGAGTGCCTCCATTGCTTTCCATGTACTAGGTATGTCAGGTTGAGTTAGGTTCTCAGGCTTAAACCCAACCGATCCTTTTTTCATGCTGACAGGCCAATGAATCTTCAAATATCAAACAATCAAATCGTCATCAATTCAGAAATCATGAGCAAAATGGAAGAAACATGGCTGAGTAATTATATTTGTACATACTAGGTAGAGATCTATATAATCCAACTGCAAATCTTGCAAGGTGGTATTTAATGCCTCTGGCACATCTTCTGGTGCATGACTATTGCACCTGCAGAAAGTTCCCATACACAAAATTAACAAACTTATGCAATCAAACAGCTTCTTCAAACACTTTAAATGATTTTGAAATTGAGACAAACCAAAGTTTGGAGGTGATCCAAAGATCTTCTCGCTTCACAACACCATCTTCAAACAGCTTCTTCAGAACAGAACCAATCTAAATATAAACCAAACTACTTGACATGAGTAAATTTGTTCATATAATTACTAGGGAAAGAAAATGAAAAAGGAAAAGCCATTACCTCTTTTTGATTACCATAAGCTTGAGCACAATCAATATGTCGATAACCATGCTGCATTAATTCAACATATATAATTAGAATTCTACTATGATTTTTTGTAAGAACAGGTATGAACTAAAGCTAAACACCTATGATTAAATTGAGAAATACCTTGATAGCAGCGGAAACGGCGTTGCCAACTACGCCAGGTTCAGCCTGCCAAGTTCCAAGTCCAACAGAAGGGATCTTCGCTCCGGTGTTCAGCTCAAAGTATCTAATTGCCTGATGAGCCATTTTTTTCATGGAGACAACTGAAGATTAATGGAGTCTTTTTATAAAGACAAAGACAGCAAATTTGATCAGTCAATGCGTTTAAACCGTATTTTAACTTTAAGTAGTTAAAAAAGAGTTAGCAAACAAATAAAACACGAACCTTTAAATACACGTGTGGCTATTGATCACCACAAGCTTTCAACTTTTCTTCTTCTTTTTCTGTGACTTGTGACTCTTCTCAACTTCTTAAGCCAAGTTCCATATTTTCAAGTTTGGGTTCGTAAATTTGTAATGTTTACTTTAAACGACAAAGATTCTCGAAGTTTGGGCTTTCTTCTGGACCATATATTTGGCTCTTGGATTTTTTGTCATTGCTCGAGTCAGATGACCTCTCCATAATTGGGGTATCCTATTCCTAGGCAATTACGTATGCATTTTCTTTGTTTCACCTCACTCTTACTCTGTTGAATTCTAGTAAGCTAGACCATTTTTCTACCATTTTTCTCAAATGAGGCAAACAAGATGATATGAAGCTTCTTAGCAATTCCCACTTTGACAGAAATACAGAACTCTAAATCAAGGTTTCATATTTAGGTTCAAAGTCCAAAAGCTAAAAACACAAAAGAAAGAAAGAATAACAGAAATTTTTCTCATATTTGCATTTTGCAAATATAAGTCAGCAGAAAGTTATGAGAAATGTTATTTATCTATTGCTTCTGAATATTGTTTTGATTCAATGCATGGAAGCTCAACTTCTGCATCATTACAAGACAACAATGCTTCCTTCTACCTAAATTGCACCACTGATATCAATATCATCTTGTTATTCTAGATTTTATAGTAATTTTCAACTTCAGTTACATGCAGGTAGGCATAAACACTTATTAGTACCATCTAAACAACAATTTCGAACATCGGTCCCTAATCAGATCTCACCATCCCAGAATTCTTCAAGTGTCCTGTATGCACCATAAGTCTCATGTACAAATTCACTGCCTTTAACTATTTTCTCCTGCATTGAAAAATCACATCCTCAATCAATGAGAGAGACATAAACAGGGAAATGGTGATGAAAATCAAAATGAAATTGAAAATACTTGCCTGCTTGATCTCAGAAAGCTTGGCAAACAAATCATCAGGTATAGACCAATCAAAAACATCAAAATTCTCCCTCAGCCTTGCCTCACTTGTGCTCTTAGGCAGTACACTATGGCCCATTTGAAGTCCCCAACGGAGAGCCACTTGTGCAGGAGATTTCCCCAGTTGCTCTGCAACCGTTTTAAGAACCGGGTTTTCCTGAACCTTTTTCCTTACATTGTCCTTACCTTGGGACCCTAATGGTGAATATCCCTGAGATCGAAGATATTAACAACACAATCAAGATGAAGTATTGGGTATTTGGGACTAATTTATATACCACAATGAAATTAGCCTTCTTTTAAATCTGCTAACTCACCGACAAGTGAATCCCCTTGGATTGACAATATGCATGCAGCTTTGGCTGCTGCCATACTGGGTTACATTCCACTTGATTAACAGCAGGAGTTATCCGTGCTACTTCCAACAGATCCCCAAGCTTCTTAGAAGAGAAGTTACTCACACCAATAGCCCGAGCCTTACCCGAATCATATAGCGCCTCCATTGCTCTCCATGTACTGGGCATATCTGGTTGGGTGAGGTCTTCAGGCCTAACATTAACACCACCTGAACCCTTTCTCATACTGGCTGGCCAGTGTATCTTCAGGACAATTAGCAATCACCAAAAAATGTCAAAATATTCAACTTCAACCATCAAATTAAACCATTGGGATCAATTCTCAATTTACATAAACAGGAAAGCAGAGTTCAGTGTTGGTATATTATATATAATACATACTAGATAGAGATCCACATAGTCAAGCTGCAAATCTTGCAGAGTTCTATTTAATGCCTCTGGCACATCTTCCGGCAAGTGATCGGTACACCTAAACATCATTCTTTACAGCTTAGATATGGTAAAACAGATAAATCCAAGAAAAGGGTAAACAAAAATATAGATGAATTTGTTCAACTACTTGAAAATATGAAGTTTCAACTTTACTTTTCAGATGATACTTCATAAACCAGAAAAATGGTAAAGGGGAACTAAAAAGGGAACGAACCAGAGCTTGGAAGTGATCCATAAGTCCTCACGCTTTACTACACCATCATCAAACAACTCCTTCAGCGCAAAACCAATCTGCATGAACCAGAAATATGAGTAAAGTTTGTAAATTCATATATTAAGACTGGAAAAGTAAAGAAAAATGAAAACCCTTACCTCCTTCTCATTGCCATAAATAGGAGCGCAATCAATGTGCCTATACCCAATCTGAATCCAACAAAGATAGCAGTAAAGAAAATGCAAAACCAGCTGAAATCGATAAAGGAAAAAACATCACAAAGGAAAGAAAAAAGGAAAAAACCTTGACAGCAGTGATGATTGTGTCTCGATTAACAGCATAAGTGCCCAACCCTACGGAAGGAATCTTAGCTCCTGTGTTGAGTTCAAAGAATCTGATTTCATCTGCCATGGCTCTTGCACACTTCAGAGAGAAGAGAAGATAGAAAATGGAATAGCAGATAAAAAACAAAGCACTTTAAGAATCGATTCTGATTTCAACCGCTTCACTTCGATGTCTTGTCTGTATTTAGACACTTGGTCAGAACCGATTGGTTTGTTGGAAAGTTCGAGCAATATGCTAACAGTCGTGTTTCATTTTGCAGTCAGTTTACTCATTAGTGCTTAAGGTGTCCTGTCTTTTTCCAACTTAATGAAAACTGGGCCTTGAGATTAGACAAAAAATGGTCTGTCTCTTGAATTTCAGCATTAATGGCTACCACTTGGTTACACTTTACTCATTTTCTCTTAGGTAAACTACTTAAATCACTTCTGAATTCACACAACACAAGGATAAACATTGAGGAAGTAGTCTGTCTTCCAAGACATAAGTTTTTAACATTGTCAAGAAAATCTTTGTTTGGTTACAAATGCATGGCTAGATTTAAACACTGAAAAAAGTACTACATAAGTAACCACTTCCATGTAAATGTCTGCTCAAATTTCACCATCCCAGAGTTGTTCAAGAGTCTTGTATGGACCATGAGTACTGTGCACAAATGCTTCGCCTCTTATTAACTTTTCCTGCAATTAGAACACAACATTATGGTAGTGGATACTAAGATGGTGCAATTTCAGGTTGAAACAAAAAATGAAACTGTTACTTGCCTGTGGAATTTCAGAAAGTTTAGCAAACAAATTTTCAGGTATGGACCAGTTAAAAACATCAAGGTTTTCCTTCAGTCTTGCCTCACTTATGCTCTTAGGAAGTATGCTATGACCCATTTGCAGTCCCCAACGAAGAGCGACTTGTGCAGGAGATTTCCCTAATTCTTCTGCCACCGTTTTAACGAGTGGATTGTCAAGGACCTTCTTCCTCACATTTTCTCCAGCTTGGGATCCCAGTGGTGAATATCCCTAATATCAAGCATAATCATGATGGATTATGGTCCAAACTTTGGGTTAAGATTATACTAAAGTAAACAATCCTAAGCAGAATATGCTGTTTTCATTGCTTGGAATCTACTAGAACTTACTGTCAAGTGAATTCCCTTGGATTTACAAAACTCATGAAGCTTTGGCTGCTGCCATACAGGGTGAAGTTCTACTTGATTAACAGCCGGAGTCACGCGTGCAACTTTCAATAAACCTTCAAGCTTCTTCGAAGAGTAGTTACTCACACCGATAGCCCGAGCCTTACCAGAATCATAGAGTTTCTCCATTGCTCTCCATGTGCCAGGTATGTCTGTTTGGGTAAGGTTTTCAGGCTTAATAATAGCTCCACCCTTTTTTGCACTGACTGGCCAATGTATCTTCAAACATTCATCACAAATTAGCAACAAAAAAACATAATCTTATGCCAATGTTGCAATAAACAGAAGTAAAATTTTGAAGTGTTAGGATTAGGACATACTAGATAAAGATCAATATAGTCAAGCTGCAAATCTTGGAGAGTTTTATTGAATGCCTTTGGTATTTCTTCAGGGAAGTTTTCAGTACACCTAAAGTTTCAATATGATACCAAAAATTAGACAGGAAAATGGAACAAACTGAGTTGAAAACAGAAATGAAGAAAGGAACAGATAAACAAACCAGACTTTGGAGGTAATCCACAATTCCTCACGCTTTACTATATTTTCACCAAACAATTTCTTTAGAGCAGAACCAATCTGAATGAACCAGAAAATCCCATACATATATATTTGTTAAATAAACATTTTTGTTCATAAATCTATCAGAAAAGACATGGGAAAAAAAAACCCCCATATTGGCACCATTATCAAAAGAAATTAACAGAAAGAAAATAATCCTGGGAAAATGAAAATCTAACCTCCTTTTCATTGCCGTACATTGAAGCGCAATCAATATGTCGATAGCCAACCTGAATCAAACAAGATAACAGTGAAAAACCCAAATGCAATTCATTGAAAAATGGCAAAGAAAAACACCCAAAAAGGAGAAAGGGAAATAGAACAGTTACCTTGACGGCATTGATGACAGTGTTTTGGATAACACCATGTTTGGCCCCATAAGTGCCTAATCCGACAGAAGGGATCTTAGCTCCTGTGTTAAGTTCAAAGAATCTGAGTTTATTATCTGCCATTACTCCTCTTCTTCCTTCCTAAGGTTTTTGAGACTGAGGATAGAAATGACGCAAACAAAACCACTTCAACAATGATAGCGATTTCACTGCTAAAAAAACCTGTTTTAAGTTTTTAACAGGTTTTTGTCTTTCCACATTTTTGAGATTGATGGCTGGAAGATGTGACACTTGTTAGGACAAGTGTAGGGTGTTATGGTAGTTTGTTATAAGATTTTCCTATGCAAAGTGGGAAACTATTCCAACACCCAAGTGGTAGTTACATAGATTTTGTGTTCAAAATTTAAAAAAATGGACATTTTGATTAGAAATGTTTTAAGATTTCCAAAGGGTTAGCATTATTTTACTGATTTTCCTATGCTAAGTAGACCTTTCTTAAGTAAAATCATCAATTTTATTATTGTTAATGCAGTTCAATGATTAGAAGAGAACAAAGTGTGTAGACCCTTGCCCACTTAAAGACTAATAAAATGTTGCTTTAATGCATGCAATCTTTGAATTTTTGTACTTTTGGGGCTAGCTTACAGTCCAACATATATTGAGTTGAGTGAAATGAGTTCAATGTCCCTTGAATAAGATCTCGAATTCGAGTCTTTTAAATCATAAGATGTTGGGGAACTTTCTCCATGTGAATATGACGTGACTTGATATTATATTAATCGGGATCCAATATGGTCATCGAATACCAGAGTGTTAATATGAAAAAGAATTATGTACTTAGTAATTAAGTTGGGACAAATTAAATCAAGTGAATATAATTATTTAGAAAAGGTTGGACAAAGGGCTGTTAGGTTGGCCCCAAGACCCTATAGAGGCAAGTCCAATCCAAGGGACCAAGGGCTAGACCATTAGGCCTATAATTGAAGATGGTCCATGACTTTGGGTCTACAAAGAAAAGTCCAAGATCCATGGCCAAGGCCAACCATCCATTTTGTCCCTATGACATTTATGGGTCCATGAATTTGATTAATCAACTATGTCTATTTCATTTGCCCTTTTTTTTAATTAATATCAATAAAATTTTTTACCTTTTTAGTGAAGATTTTTTATTAAGAATAATAATAATTTATATGTAATAATAATTCAATAAATTGAGTTGTTAGTACCAACTTGTAAATCACTTGATTTAGAAGTGTTCAATTAAAATAAAAAAATTATTGGTCTCTAATCCATTTGACTAAAAAAGAAAAAATAGAATAAAATACTAGTAAAAGATTAGAAAAAAGATTTAAAAAGAAGAAAAATAATATGACAGCCACGTAATATACTGTCAGTCACTTTCATAAATAAAACCCACTAAAAAAACACTCCTTTTTCTTTTTTCCGTTCTCAGTCTCTTCTCTTCTTTCCTCTCTTCTCATCAATTCAATACAAGTCTCAAACCATCAAAATCACCAAATATATATCTTTTTACTATAAAAATATGATCTACTAAGTTGCTCAGCTAATCATAATTTCAGGGTATTTCTCAAATCCTACTCTTTTTTAATTTTAGCAGGGTGGTCCAAACTCCAAATCTCCAAAATCTCAAAATCCCCACTTTGTTCTTCAGTTGTTTCTTTCATTTTTTCCTTATAAAAATGGAACCAAAATGAAGCTGATTTGGGTTCTGATTTGAGTTCCCATTAATGGAAGCGCTTTAAGATTCTAGGGATTCTGTTTCCTTTTTTCTTTTTTGGTTGTTGTTGTTGAAAGAAGGGCCCTCTGGTTTTGAGGGATTAAGGGCCCTTAAACTTTGAAGAAAGAAGATGAAGGAGTTGATAGGGAGTCCTGGAACAGTGAGTGGGTTAACTCTAAGGATAACCCAATGTGGATTTGCTGCTGCTTCCATTGCTGTCATGGTTTCTGCCTCTGATTTCTCTACCTACACCGCCTTCTGGTATTTTCCTTTTCTCTCTCTATCATACATTTTTTTCCAGATTTATTGGGCTTTTTGTTTTGTATTGTTTGGGGCTGATATGATTAATTTAATCTCCATTTACTTTTTTCCATTATTCTAATTAGAACGATGCTCTTGTGTTAGTCTTAAGCAAAAATTTTGGTTAGTCTTATTAAGCTATGGAGGAAAAAAGATAACTTTTCCAAGTTGAACTGAGTTCTAGACATGTAGATTGTAACCTGTTTCCTTAGTAGTGACTATAAGCATAAGTTGGTTTGGGAATGTGCATGAGGAGTGAGGAAAAAGATAGTAATCTTTTCAGTTGAATTTAGCTCTATGTTTCACCAAAAAAAAAAAAAAATTTTAGCTCTATGTTGGGCTAAATTTTTTACAATTTCATTTGTCATACGCCACTGGACAAGTGCGAGAGAGGGTTTAATATCTGAATTTGGCCTTTCCTATTATAAAATGTTTAAGTCATGACAATTTGCAATGGTGGATTTTAAGCTGAATAGGAAGTTTTGCAAATTAGTATCTGTTAGTATATTTGGTTAAGCTGGAGGAATCATGTACTATTCTAATGTTAATGCCAAAGTCGACCTAACTGTCAGTATCAGCAGAGGTTCAGTGTTAGGATACTGGTTGTTTAAAGTGTATTTTTTTTTCACCAAAAAAAAAAGTGTATTTTTCTTCTAGTAATAGTAAGTCTTGTTTGGAACTGAGTGCTTGTTTTAGGCATGACTGTAGGAAAAATGAACAGAGTTCGATGAAGCTTGATGATGGCAGTTTCCCATGTCACTTTGTTTTAATTTTGTTTATGCTTATGAGGATAGCAAATCTGTAACAGAGCCTCTCATTTGTCTCAATGAAGTTCGAGAAATAGGCTTGATATTTTTTTAAATGAACTTGTTTTTTTGAATTTGACTGAACCTCTAAAACATGCAACTTTGATGGAAAATGCGTCTTTAAGTATTTGGTGAAGCTCACAATTTTGGTCTTCTTTTGTGAATATGATTGAGAAAACCTGTTTTTGACTGGGTATAATATAGCATTTACATGAAATCTTATCTAGTGGTTTCACTGAAATAAAGTGGCTGAGTATCTTACATTTGCTGTTCTAATTTTCACCATAGAATATCCCTCAGAAATGGGAGGTTTGTTGGGTGGGGACTGGGGAGTATAGGAAGGTTAAACTAGAATAGATGTGCACTGCAATAATTGTTATTTCTGCAGTTTTGATGTTTATTGCTCTTTGTTTCAGCTATTTGATTGCATCTATGGGGCTTCAACTGCTATGGAGCTTCGGACTTGCGTGTCTTGATGTTTATGCTTTGAGAAGAAAGAGAGATCTTCACAATCCAGTTCTAGTGAGCTTATTTGTTGTAGGTGATTGGGTATGAAACTTTTCCATAGAAAACCTCTCTAATTTCCTTTATAGGTTACTAAATGGATGAATGTACCTTTATGTTTTAGCATTATTTGTCATTTTTCACCAGTCATTACTTATCTTCCACATATTTCTTCATGTTCAGGCTGTTTTTGTTTCCATAAGTGGTGTACATGACTCTCTAAAATAATTCTTATTCTATCAAATACAACCTTTATCTATGCTATATTGCTACTTGTCATCACCACCTGTTCCTATCTCCGAATGACAATAGAGTGCAATCTTACCGCTTTCGTCATAATCTGCATACGAACTCTCTATGCATTTTACTTTTTAAAGCAATGAATTGTTATTTAGGTCTTCAGCATTCAGTCTTCTTAGCTTTCTATCAGTTTTCTTTACATGCAAACTTAACTTAATTGTATGTTACCCGGCTAATCATTCTTGAATGTGCAGGTGACTGCAATGTTATCACTGGCAGCTGCATGTTCATCTGCTGGGGTTATAGTCCTGTATGCAAGAGACCTGAACTTCTGCAAGTCTCGAGATCATCTACCTTGCAGGCAATTTGAAATATCTATAATTTTGGCATTCATCACATGGGTTCTGATTGCAATGTCATCTCATGTCATGTTCTGGATCTTAGCCTCTTTCTAAAGGACTCAAGGTTCTCATGTCATCTCCACAGTGATCATATGCGCATGGAATAGTGTCGCGTATTTGACTTGTAAATGTTTCTTTCTTTTTTTTTTCTTTTTTTCTTAACTAGGCCTTAATTTTTGACAATTTTGGAGAACTGGAAAAGTTTTGCCTGTGCACCATTATTGATTTTTGCTTTAGTATTCAATTTCACTCAAATCTTACTTTTTCCTCTCAAGTTTCAACCATTAACAGGCAGTGATATCAGATTCATGTGGATCCCTTGTCGGCATGGGTCATATACTTGGGATCTTAAACAATGTCTTGAATTGAAAGGCATGTGATTTGCTTTTCTTACGCCTTCCAGCAGATTATTTTATTTTTTGGAATAGTTCATGCTTGGTAAAGACAGATGAAGCTCAAAGCCACCAAAATCCATCAAGCTTTGGTGCTTTAATATTTTCCAGAGCTGTTGATCATCATGAAGAGAAACATGGATTAGTCTAGAATAATTAACCAAGAGACTAAGATTAACAGAGGATCGCAACGCCACCCCCAATCGCAAACGTGTCATGCAGAGATTGATAAAAGAAAATATGTTTGAACATTATCATTCTGAGAGAGGGAGAGAAGCAAATCAACAATGAAGATGATTCAAAAAGCAATCGACATCAACTTAATCAACATACCGCATTATAGTACAGCATGACAACCTAACACCAGACTCAATGATGCATCCTCGACCATTGCATAAAGCCTTGAATGTTATAGCTTAATTTTTGACACAACTGATTGCTATTAATTTTTTGAGTGGCTACAGGTAATTGCTAAGAGGAGCCGATCGGTATCTGGTTTACATTTATCAGACTGCCAGTAATCAAGACATCAGCAACTTTGAACTTGAAGAACATGATGGAGCAATACTGAACTTGGAACTGCCGTTAAAAGATTTGTAGTCCATTTCATAATAATCATTTCCCTGTCTTCTCTACCAAGTTCTAATTCAACCAAATGTCTAGTCTAGGCTCTACTTTAATTTTTTTTTTTCGGTCAATTAATCTATGATTGAGTTGCATTGAACTCCAAATATGAGGAAGTCTTGCTTACGAGATATCGAGTTCATTTCACTCAATCCAACAAGAGTTACTGTTATTATGGTAGGTTGATTTATTGAGCTCGGAAGTTGAGCCACATTAGACTCTAAATAATGTGGAGAAGCCTTGTTTATGAGATACGAGCTCATTTCACTTAACCTAACAAACGTTGCCATTATTATGGTATGTAAATTTATTGAGCTTAGAGAGGTTGAGCCACATTAAACTCCAAATATGGGGAAGTCTTGTTTACTAGTTTAGAGGAAGGAAGGCATAGGCGTACTCTAAAGTATCATATTTATGCTTGTCAATGTAATGCATACAAGCAAAGATTAAAGAAGTCTGTTGGGAAATAGGAAACAAAATCATACATAAAAGAATTCTTGTCATTTTTCCTTTTCCTATTAACCCTTGACGAAGGCAAGCATTGGCATGTTCTAAACTGTTATAATATTTATACGATTATGCTTTGTCAATGTATACAAGAAACGAATAAAGAAGTTTGTTGAGATAAAAAGAAAAAAAAAATACAATACGTAGAACATACAATTTATTTGATTAACTAATTGTTATTTAGGGATACCCAAATTCCAATTATACTTAAAGTTTGCAATATGCAAAATAAATTTATGTTTGCAAATTCACATAGATTAAATCAACATTTGGGGGAATTATTTGATTTTTTCTTAAATATAAGTATATAACTAATACTAAATAGTAGGTAGATAGATAGATGTTGTATGTACGTGTTATGACTTATGCAAATGGTGTGTCTTTGGCATAAAGTTTTGCTTTTATTGTTCTTGTTAATGTATGCGGACAAAATGAATATGTAGAGAAAAAGAGAAGTATAACTAACTTCTTTAAAAAAAAAAAGTAAAATTAATAAAGAAGAAGTGACGTGGTACTCCTTAAATCCTTTTATTTATTTCTAAGAAAAGAATCTGAAAAATTACAAACTTTGTTCCTTTCTCTGTTTTGTTTGAAAACCTATTAATATTATTATAGTTGTAATAATTAATTGTCTCCATCTCCATCTCTGAAAATCTATTCTCTTACATTTTCATTCACTAAAAGCTCAAAAATGGAGTGGGAAAAGGAGATGGAAGGTGTCCTCCACTTGAAACATAAATTTCATGAGCATGTCTTGGCGTTGGTTGATATTAATCAAAGTGAAGAAAAAGTTGGCTTCTGGCCAAAAAAGAAAAGAAAAGAAAAGAAAAGAAAAAGGTGGCGGTGCTTACTACTGCAAAGGATGCGGGCAGGTGGTATCGGGTCCATGCTTCAGCTGTGCAAACTCGGACTGCAACTATCACCTTCATCAGAAATGTGCCCGCGCACCCTCTGATACTCATAATCATCCTCTCCATCTCGAGCACCCGAGTTTCAGTTTTTATCTTCGAGATGGTCCAAGGCATGATTATCCCGAGAAATATGCTTCTTGTGCATTATGCAAGGAAAAAAGCAATGTGTTTTTTTATGCATGTGATTTATGCGGGTTTTGCCTTGATCTCAACTGTGCTTTATATCAGTCCAAGGTTGGTGAAAATTTCTATCACTCCAAAGATGAAGCCCACAAACTTCCATTCTTTCTCTTTGAAAACCACCACAAGGATAATAAACTCATCAAAACAGTTGCTTGCTCCTGGTGTCATCAACCCTTAGCTGCAGATTCCACACATGCATATGCTTCTGCTGATTTTAAATTTCACCTTCATAAGAGGTGTTTTGATGAGTTACCAACTCAAATTGATCACCCTTGTCATCGTATACACCCTCTTGTTCTTGAGTTTGATGATAACAAAAACCGATTTTGCAAGCTATGCCAAGAGGGAGATGATAAGCATTTGTTTTACTATCATTGTGTTGCTTGCAATTTCGATATTCATCTCCAATGCATTTGGGGCCCAAGGCCTGTTATTGAAGCTAAAAGGTATCATATTCATGAGCATCCATTCACCCTACTTTGGAGACAAGAAGACTCGTTCACTTGTGATGCATGTGGCACCAATGGCGACTTTGCTTCATACGTATGTTGTACATGCCACATTCATGTCCATGAAAAGTGTGCTTGGTTGCCGCGCACCATCAAAATCTCAAGACATGATCATCCACTTTCACACAAGTTTAATTTCATCAACAAGTACAAGAAATTAGAGCGTGATTGCCAAGTTTGTTTTGATCCAGTCAAGGCAAAGTATGGAAATTACCAATGTTTGAAGGCAGATTGCTGCTACGTTGCCCACGTGGAATGTGCAACAGGAGATCCCAGTTTATATGACGTTATTCTTGAGGATGAAAATTATGCAGGAGATCCCAGTTTATATGATACCTCTGCTCATCCACACTGTGTTCTTGGTCCATATCCATTTATCAAGACCGGGGTCATTGTTGGTCCATTTTGGGAAACTTGCAGAAACGATCACGGATTGAGGTTTGCACGGAAGAAGATTTATGAGTATCCTCCTCAATGCTCTGAATGTGGTAAGCTTTGTCCACATCTATTTCTTCACTGTGCTCCTTGCAACTATACTCTCACCATGGATGTTGGGATTTACTATCATTTATTTATGGTATTGTTTCTCCTTAGATTTAATATGGTTTGTAACTACTGCTGCTGCTTTATTTTGTTTTCTGTTGTGTGGTTTGCTATACATTTCTAAGATTGGGTTTGCCTTCAATATTAAGAATAGTATTGCTCTTGGCTTGAGATTGTAATTTTCATTTAGTATTTTCTAGCTGAATGTAATATCATGATGGTAATTTTCTAATTGTGTAAGGGACACCGGAGACTAAATAGTTAATTATGAGACTAAGATTAACAGAATGTGGCATTTTTGCAGAGATTCATAAAAAGAAAATCTGTTTGAACATTATCATTCTAAGAGAAGGAGAGAAGCAAATCAACATTGAAGATGATTCAAAAAGCAATCAACATCAACTTAATCAACATAAAACTTTAATGTATACAATGTCTGTCTTTGTTGTACATATTTCTCCCTATTTTCTTGTACTTATGGTCAAAGACATTCCAAAAAAGAATGAGATTTCTCCATCACAAATGTATAAGGATGCATATCCATCAGTCATCCACCAAATAATCTATCCACAGGTATCAAAATGCCCAGTGATCTCCTTAAAGCCTACAAATTAATCAGCTACTCACCTGTCAAACTTATTCCAACCGGAATATTTGCCCAATGAACAAGAAAGAAAAGCAGCAAAAAAGACGAGGTAGACAACCCAATTGCAGTATTGAACTCTTAAAATGCCAATCCCAAGTTCATAATCTCGATCACATGACAATTTCTGGCTTTAAAATGCTAGACTTGATCTCCTTGTGTGGCAGGACAACTCCCCCATTACTGTAAACTTCATCTCCAAGATGAACATCTTCTCCTAATATTGTCATGTTTTCCAGCCGAGCCCACCTTCCAACAGTTGAATGCCAGCCAATAATGCTACTGGAGATGCAAGCATGCTTCTTGATACGAACTCCCCGCATTATAGTACAGCGTGACAACCTAACACCGGACTCAATGATGCATCCTGGACCAATAGCTACATCAGGTCCGATGAGGCACCCATCTTCAATTACAGCACTCTCATCTACCAACACATTCCCCATGATATGGGATCCAGCTGCCAATTCTGCAGAGGATTTCTTACGCAAAGAGTCTAGGTACAATCTCAGGCCCGTAATGTAATCCTTTGGTTGTCCCACGTCCATCCAGAACCCCAGTAGCACCATTGCGTAAAGCTTATTCTCTGCTGCAATCTTCGGGAAGACCTCTTTCTCAATTGAGGTCGGTCTCAGTTCAATTCGGTCAAGAACAGATGGGTTCAGCAAGTAGATTCCAGCATTGATTTTGTTACCAACAAATATCTTTGGTTTCTCAACAAACTTCTCAACTTTGCCTGTGGTTTCTTCCATAACCACAACACCATATTTCGATGGCTCATCCACCTTCAAGACAGAAAGTAAATCCTTTTCAGTAAAGCAAAATGGCTTAGTCCTTAACTAAGAACAAGAATGCAGAATCCAGTTCAATCTTTTACCTTTGTCACCATAATTGAAGCTTCTCCTCCATGACCCTTGTGGAAATCAATCATTTCTTTTAGTGGATACTCACTTATAACATCACTATTAAGGACAAAAAATGGCTCACCGGAGCCATCGATCAACTTGTCTCTAGCTAGAGCTAGAGGGCCTGCAGTGCCAAGAGGTTCAGTCTCTTGTGAGCAGGTGATTTTAATGTCAAGCTTTTTCTCAAATTCTTTCAGGAAACTCAACATAACCTGCAAAATAAATCAGAATGACAAACCTCAATACAATTACAAGAACTAATTTCAAACAAAAGTCAATTAACACACTGTTACCAACATGAAATCTTTGCAGCCAGCAAAAGTGTCCATTCTACATTACCTCTGGTTGGTAATTGATAGCCAGAACAACTTCAGTAACTCCAATAGCTTTAAGAGCTTCAATCTAGCAGTTTTAAAAAAAAAAAAAAAAAAAAACCCAGAATCAGATTAGTAATGGTTCGCGCGTTTAATTCATCAAGATAGAGATTCACACTTCCAATAAGGTAAAGGCTATAGAATCATCAAATACATATTGGAAACAAAGCCCTGTCTTGATAAATCTTAAATCTATTGAAACACAGGATTTTCCAATTCTAAAAAAGAAAGGAAAAAAAAAGAACTTTCTTCAGATAAATTCAAGTCAATCAATAAGTAAACTAAAGACATCAGGAAAAACAAGGAAAATTAATCAAAACCTGATGGAGAATCATGGGTTTGTTAGCAAAATCCACGAGAGGCTTTGGAACGCTAAGAGTCAATGGTCTCAATCGGGTTCCAAACCCACCAACGAGAATGAGTGCTTTCATTTTGACAACCCACCAAAAGTTTGATAAATCTCTATTTCCTGCAGAAAAAGAACCAGACCCACAATACAGAGTAATTCAAACAAATGAATTTTGGTTGGTTAATTGACAAATCCCAGAAATCAAACTCAAAGAAAGAACAATGGAAAAGGAATTTGATCATAAATGGATCTAAGGTGGCAGAGAGACATAAAAAAAAAGGTGGGAACTGGGAACTTGAGAGTTGAGATGGACTTACAGGGAGTTATGAAGGTTGTTTATGTTTTTTCGATTGGATCAAATTTGCAGAACTGGGTTTGACCAGAGTTCAGATGTAAGAGCTGTAAGTAAGAGTGATCTTTGCGGGCTTTGAACTCTAACAAATATCAAATGCTGCTGAATTGGGGGAGTCTTTTTTTGATTCTTTGAAGAATTTACAAGGCCCCTTTTGTCACCTCAGCCCATGTGGGCTCGTGCTAATAAAGTTGGATTTCTCCTTTTCTTTTTGTCACATTCTCTCTCTTGGTTTTTTTTTTTTTTTTTTTTTTTTTTTTTTTTTCTACACACATTCTCTCTCTTGTTTTTGTTTAGAAGAAAGAAGAAAGGCAAATTAATTAGGTTAATACATTGATGGTGTAAATTTTGGACTCTATAAGTGTGAGGAGTTGACACATACTCATTTTCAGAATTAGTTTTTTTTTTTTCAAAATTCAAAACTATACCCTAAAGGACAAATGTCAACTCTTAACCCCCGCATGTGTCGTCTGCTAAACTCTACCGACGGCAACGTCAGTGTATCAAATAATTATCCTTAATTAATTATATACATAGTATCCTATTATTGTTAAATCTTATAGACTACTAATACTTTTTTTTGAAAATGCAAAATAACTGATTTTACAATAATTTTAGGATTATCATCCTTCATTACATCAAATTTCAGTAAAACCCCATAATCGATTTAATTTTGCACCTGAAGAATGCCTGTCGTGAATCAT
Organism: Corchorus capsularis; assembly: GCA_001974805.1. Lineage (NCBI taxonomy): Eukaryota > Viridiplantae > Streptophyta > Magnoliopsida > Malvales > Malvaceae > Corchorus > Corchorus capsularis. The sequence goes on from AWWV01012528.1 coordinate 77,324, forward strand.
GTTGATGTCTCACTATCACGTCCATCACCCCCTCGTTGTCGCTTGTTCTTCCAAACAAAAAGCTTTGATCAACGATGATCAAGTGATTGATTCGACGCACAGATCTCTTCCTTGGCACCCAAAAGAAAAAGATTACCACGATTTTACCAAAGATCTGAATAAATAAAAGGTTGGTCATCCTTAAAACTATCATAAAATTCAGACTCGACAACTCAGAATCCAAAAGAACTGAGACTAGACTCGAAACTGACTCGATAAAACAAACTGACTCAAAACAACTCAAATAAAAACTGGACAGATCTGTAGATCTGAATCCTTTATTGAAAAAACAAAGAAATCAACAAAATCCAAATCCTCCTCCTCCCCCTTGGCGTGATAACCAAAGAGGAGGAGGAGTCAGAAATACTAACAAGAACTAAAAAAAAACTAGGGTAAAGGAAGAAGAGGGAGGGAGGAGAGGGCGGCTAGATTAGCATTTGGGAAATTTTTGTATAGACTACTAATACTAATTGTGATTTTGTATAGAAATTTGACCTTATTAATTATTATAAGTAGCATAGCCATACATAAGCATTTGATTAAAGTTAATATAAACTAGTTTCATGTAGTGCTATTACTTTTGTGTGGTATGTTGGCTAAAACAATCAAGGAGAATTATGCTATGTTTTTTTTTTTGGTTAACTATGCATGAAATCATAATCTAAAAATTGTTGAATTTTAGATAGTGTAATTTATAAGCGTTCACGCATTTTATTTCTTAGAAATGTATTAAGACATAAATCTTTAACATGTCACACCCCAAATCCATCCGAAAGGGTTTAATTTCGAGATTAATTAAAAACAAGAAATTTTGTCCAAAAAACAAAAACAAGAAATTTACAAGTGTGCCCCTAAATAGGTCATTTCTACCTCTCCAAGTGAAAAAAGTAGGGTCTTTTCCTTGATTTTGTTAGAGTCAAACCGTGTGTATAAATAAGGGTAGAGGATCTTATCCACTAGTGGAGAAGTCCATTAATTTTTCCAAACTAATCCAACCGACTTTAAGTGAAACTAGGCATTTTGAGAGAGAAATTGAAATAATTAGTGGACACCTAATAACCATTAGATTGGCTTGAAAAAGAAAAAATCAGTGAACCTCTCCATTAGTGGAGAAGCTTCTTGCCCATAAAGAAGCATGATAAGTAAGTATAATTTTTTTTGGTAAGTAAGTATAATTAAGACAAGGGGCATTCTAAATTTGCATTAAATTTTCTTGCGACTATGTTTACCTAAAACCCTTCCAAAACCCTCTTGTAAGGTGTCAACCATGGCTACAAACAAGGGACACCGAACCCCAACAAGCTCAATTAGGCTGATTAGGTCAAAAGTGGAGAAAATGTTAATGGACTTGACTTCCTCCCTACAGTCCTCCTTCCACACCAAGTCATTGGCCCTGACGAGAATGGCATAAAGAAAGTGATCAACTACAAGTTCAATGAAGCAGGTAACATGGTTAAAGGTGACAAGCATTTTCAGGGTTACAAAGTTTGCACCAAGATGAGCAAGGGAGCCATAGAAAGAAGGAAATGACGTAAGTTTGGTGAAAAACGATGAAGTTAATAGCAGACTTACTGTTTTCTAATGAGGAGGTTTTTCTTAAAAGGCCTAGGGTTGCATGTTGGATCTTTTGGCCTTATCTTATTGATATTGTTACTCTTCTTTGTTTCTTTCTTAACTTTAAGTCTTATAATGTCAAGAAAGGAGACGACTTTCTGTTTTGCTTCTAGGTTTATATGGTTCTTGATTTATGTATTGTGTTCAGAATGTGTTCTGCCTCTTATGTTTATGAACATAATTCTTTTGTCATGAGTTGTCCAATGCTTGTTTGTAAATTCATGTGGATATAATATTTAGAAGATAGCTCTCATGGCTTGGTATAAAACCCTAGAAAATTTTGCTCCATGTTGGTTTCAATAAAACCTTAACTTGCATGGGAAACAATCAGTGTTTTTTGGGATTTAGAGGCAGTGGCGTAGTTAGAAAATGATTTCAATGGGTCATATTATAAGTATATTTTATCTTACATTCTTAAATAATAAATTTTCGTCCCCAAAGGGACATCCAGTAGTTAAGACTTTGGATTTCTTATAAGAGATATCGAATTCGAGTTATGTGGCGGGTAGGATTTGGGGTAGGAGAGAGTTATCTGATCCTATTGTGTAGCCCATTTTTCTAAAAATGACAGAGAATACATTTACGACTAAAACTTATTTACATTCAAAGAATATATATAACTATCTTAACGATTTAGATTGCACCACATGAAAAGTTTAAATCATTGCCATTCAAATATAATTTAATTCTTTTTTGAGAAAAATATAATTTAATATTTAATGGGACTTATTTTTTCTTAGGTACATATTTAACTATCCAGGGTTTGGTCCTGACTAATCCGGATCCGACCCGCGTCGCGCACCTGGTTATGGTGGGAGAGTCACCCAACAGGGGCTGCTGTGTACGCAATGTCTCGAACCTGAGACCTGCTTAAGCTGGAACAAGCAGCTTACCACTTGATCCAACCCCTTGTTGGTATTTAACATGACTTATTATTATGATATATTTTGTATCTAATTTCCAAATAGCCAAATAAAATGATGCCAACCGAGAGACGGTAAAACTTTAAAACAAAACTTATGTTTTTATATCTAAAATTATATTTTGTAATTATCAAAGTAGATAAAAAAATATTTACATCTATTTATTTGAATATTTTATTTAATTTCTGAAATTTTATATAAAAATATTAAATTAATTTAATAGAGAAGAATATAAAAAATTATCAAAAAATTATAATTTTTTATTCGATGAATAATTATAAATCTAAAAAATTAAGGGGGGTGTTTATTATATATATATATATATATATATATATATATGTGTGTGTGTGTGTGTGTGTGTGACTAAAATGTCATGGGTATCCCTTTACTTTTGAACCCCAAAAAGAAAATGTCATGGGTATCTTAAATATATATAATTCCAAGGCCATATGGATGGACTAGCCTGTAAACGGTGGCTCTGGGCCTTGGACATGAAATTTAACATATAAAGGATACCCATGCATATATATAATCTTATAGGGTATAGACTATAAATTCTATTATCCCAATGATTAGCATCAAATCAATCTCGGCTGCCCTGCTAAGCTATATAAAAAATATCTGTGTTCCGAAGAGAGAGATTCACAGATTTCAACAAGCGATTCTTCTGATTTGTAAGTTATTAATAAGTCTTTATATATAAAACATGAAACATGTTTTGTGATTTCCATCTCTTTTCTATGATACTATATCATCACTCTTAGTTAGCGATGATACAGGGTTATTCTGGCTCTTAATCCTTAGCTAATTAACAACTCTCAATCAAATTCATTCTTGCTTGTTCGGGAATGTCACAAAAAGATCACGAGCATCAAGGAAAGAAGAAAGAGGTAATTATTAAGGAGGATTTATGGGGCAGAGGCCTTCCAACAGAGCTTTTAGAATTGCTATTGTCAAAGCTAATCTTTGTGGTTGACATTCAGAAATTTCATTGTGTGTGCAAAACATGGCAATCAATCACTGTTAGTGTTTCTCCTCCAGGCCAGCTTCGTTCCCCACTCCCTTATGCAGATTCTTCATTCCCTTTGTTTTTCCAATTCATGGATTATGATTATAGTAAATACAGAGTTATGCATCCCTTGTATAAATATACTTGGGACTTGGAATTTCCATCACAAGTAGGAGATGATCCTAAAACAATCTACTTTTCAAAGTATGGCTGGTCGCTAATGCTTCAATTTCATATTCACCCATTTCTCTTCAATCCCTTAACTCAAGAGATAATACAACTTCCCACTCTCCCATACCTTCTTGATTTGTCACCATGCATGTTCTTCACTTGTCCACCTTCCCAGCCGTCGGATTGCTTTGTTGTTGCAATTTCATGTTATTTTAGCACCATCTATGTCCATAAACTAGGAGAAGCTGATTGGAAGGAACATGATTTAAAGGGTAAGATGGATCCTTATTTTAGACCCCTTTGCCATCCGATTCTATACCGAGGATTATGTTATTGTTTGGATGGGAATAGAAACTTAGCGGTATTTGATATACAAGACATCCAACATAGTTGGACTGTCCACAAGAACCTTGTACCATTACGATACAAGGTTTCAACCTTTCTATCAGCACTTGTGGAACACAATGGACAACTCTTGATCGTTTTAATCTATAGAAGGGATCGTCCATATATTTTTGAGTTGGATCTGAAAACAAAATCATGTGTACGAACGGAGAATTTAGGAAAAAACGCCTTGTTCATCAGTAATGGTGCATCTTTCTCTCAAAGGGCTATTGTTAGTGCAACTGGGAACAAAATTTTTGTTCTTCAGTCTTACTTTTACTCGTTAGAAACTAGGAAGTACCATTCTTTCTTTGACAATATTTCTGGAAATGATTTTTGTGATTTGAAATTTCCTCCAAATAGCTCTTGGTTACCTATGTAATCAAGAATTTGCTATGCTTTTATTTGAATGAATGTACATTATATTCAATTTTATATATACTATCTTTCATGATTATTGGTTCTTTTTTTTATTCCTAACATTTCTTAGTAAGAAATCTGAGGGCTTCTACCCATTAAATTTGCCAGCTTCTTCAAATCTTTAAAATGCCATTTTTCAAGTTCATGATGCAGCATAATAATAATATGAATTGAAGTTACTTGAAAAGTAGTGAAGTTTTATAAGTAGGAAATCTCTAGGATAAAATTGTTGCTTTTACAATTGATTGGGGCTTAAGCAACTAGGCAATACAAAAAAATCATGGCAACAGTTATTCATGGCTGTGCCATGCATATCCTTGAATCTACACCTCAGAAACAACCTCACCTTTAGCAATGTTGATAATGTATTCAATCTCATCAGCAACTTCTTTCATGGAAGGTCGATTCTGTCTCTTTTCATCCAAACATGATCCTGCCAATAACCCAAATGCTTTAATTGTTTCCAATTGTAAATTTGAAGCTCCTTCTTTGATCACAGGATCAACAGCATCCATCAATCTGTCTTCATCCATCATAGTTTTCATGTAAACCACCAAATTCACATTCTCCTCTTCTCTGTTAAAATCTATAGCCTTTTTAGCTGTCAAAATCTCAAGCAGAACAACTCCGAAACTATAAACATCACTCTTATCAGTAAGCTGAAAACTACGGTAATATTCAGGATCAAGGTATCCAAGGGTTCCTTGAGCAGAAGTGTACATATGATGATCACCGGTTTCTGTTGTTTCAACCAGCCTGGATAGTCCGAAGTCGGAAACTTTAGCATTAAGCTTTTCATCAAGTAAAATGTTACTTGATTTCACGTCGCGGTGGTAAATGGGTGGCACAGCTGCAGAATGGAGATAAGCAAGGCCTTCTGCAGTCTGGTGCGCGATTCGGAGCCTAAGTTTCCATGTGAGGGGAGCAAATTTGCCAGAAAGATTGCAATGGAGGTGTTCAAACAATGTTCCATTGGGAATGAACTCATAAATCATGAGAGGCTGGTCAAGTTCAACACAACAACCTAAGAGTCTTACAAGGCTTCTGTGATTTACCTGGCAAAGAATTCGGACTTCATTAAGAACTTGATCTGTTCCTTTAGTGTTCCCAAGCTTTGCACGTTTGATTGCTGTTATAGTTCCATCATCAAAAACCCCCTTGAAAACCTCACCAAATCCTCCGGATCCTATGAGGTTTGCTGTAGAGAAGTTATCGGTTGCTTTTATAATTTCTTTGCCTGTGAAAATCCTGGCTGATTTTCCATGGTTTTTGGCATTTAATATCTCATGCCTCTCCTTGATTATGTTCTTGTGCACTTCTTTCTTTACACTCTGGCGTATCCGTTGCTTGTATACTAGAATTCCAGCCATTATAGCAAGTGAAACTCCTCCTAGAGCAGCAGCCACACCTGAAATAATGAAGTAAGAACATAGATTTGCTAAATTACCTTCCTTATATATGAAATATTTAAAATCAAGTAACGATTGAGCAAATCAGTAAAACTTGAAATGAGGAAACCAGGGGATATAACCAACGCGGGGTTGGACCGAGTGGTAAACGGTTCGTTTCAGTTTAAGCAGATTTCAGGTTCGAGACCTTACGTATGCAAACACCCCATTGGTACCCAGATACGTAACCCGGGTTGAATCCGGATTACTCAGAGCAGAGCAGAGCAAAGCTCTGGATACCGAGTGGGAAACCAAAAATGAAAACAGGGGATATGTAGTTCTATTCTGGCACATACCACAAATGAGCACAGCCTTCTTCTTTGGTTTCTTGCAGCGTTTCCCCGGTGGACATTTTGCACCTAAACAAAGAAAAATATAGTACCTTAATACTTGTTTGCTTGAGTTTTGTTCAAATTCAAGGGAGATTGGATACTTACTTTGACACAAGCCGTTAATAGGATCCCACTTGAACCCTTTGTGGCATAAGCACCTCTTGATACGCATAGGGTCAGCCAAGCACTTTGAGTGCAACAAGCTCTTGCAATCCACAGGCATGTTGCAAACCGGTTCCTTTGGCAATGCCCAGGCTAACTCCAAACCAGGCTCGGGCCATTTCTTCGGAGGATGGACAGAGTCAAGGTTCACAAAGCTCTGATATGCAAGACACCCTTTGTCATGAACCCTAACCATATATGCACTTTGCAATCCACCAGGCTTGAACATACAACACAGTGGAGGTGCCTTGATGCACACGGCAGCATTATCCTTGATATAGTTATGGCATAGGCTTGTTGGTGCACAATCTATGGGTGGTTGCAAGTGCAACATTGCATCGATACAGTTTAGCAGAAAGATAGTGTTACTGCTAGTGATGTTGAAGGGACGCTTCTCATCTAACTGGATTCCTTGTGTGGTAATATCGCTTGAAATGCAAGTGTTGACGGTAAGGCCTGGGGGCCGGAGACTCATCCGCTGTGTCAGGGGATTGATTGATACAATCATGTAAGATCCCCTTAGCGCGTCGAACCATAGTACCCCTGCAGTGCACCTAATCTTGTATGCTTGATCACCGCAGCTAGGGTCGGTGCTAAGAGGGTAAGGCACTGGAAATTTGCCACAGTTACTGCAATGAACTATAGCAGCTGCACAATCTGCAAATGATATCAGTATTACCATAAAAGTCAATATTGAGAATACAAATTTCTTCATTGGAATGAAAGTTGTTTGAATATTTTCAGTTAATAAGGCTAAACTATAAGGCTTTATCTAAGTATTTGGGTCTATGCACCATTCAAAATCACATCAGAGGATTAAAAATTGGCCTCAAATGTGGAAATCTGTTCTACGAATTTCGAAACGATTTGATGTTGATTTTCTTATATGGAATGTTTAGACAAGCGTCAACTTCATCCAATGTACATAAACCAGTTTAGAATTTATCAATACAGTTAACATGCATTTTTCTTGGGATGATATGTTAAAATGCTTCCACGCCATGGTGATGATTACATTTTCCTTAGATCCCGGGGCTTTCCATGCTCCCATTGTTTATATAACTTCAAAATGTGTTAATTAGTGGCAATTAAACAATTAATATCCCTCTAATCATAACACTTGAGATGTTAATTAAGATTGTTTAACTAATTAGTCTGAACTCTCTAGAGTCTTAAGGCTATAATATTGCTTCATTCTTTATGTTTTTGGAACTGCATGAACAAGAAGGATTTGGCAATGCATGAATATATTCCAATGTTCTACTGGGAATCTCAAGATCCAATGCTTCAAACCTTCCATTTAGCATTTCCATAACAAAATGTTCCCTAATTCACCAATCACAAGTGTGTTTTCCTAGACAATGTCCATAGTTTAAGCTTTACATTTGTCTCCTTTCGCGTTTCGAAGTTAATGCATACACAGTACCAGTAAAGCTTCCTATCATATTGGAATATACAATGATCTCTCCGAATTTTGTTCCATTGGAAATAAGCTAGAAGTCCCCTTTTGCCAGATTCCAATGGCACATGATTTCTAATAAGTGCTCTCCAGGACAACAGATAAGACTTAAAGGGGAAAAAATTACGCATTCAGATTTCAGAAACATGAATAAAACAATTTATTCAAAGTTTTGTCTGGTTAATCTGCAACCAATTTATATGATCCTGACATGTTTGCCTAATGGAACATAAACAGAAACAGAGTACTGAGTTTTTCTTTGCTACCATCTACATTCAGGAACAACATCTTGTTGATTTATGTCACATTGTCAGTATTTGTTGCAGTGCTTCAATCTTTTTACAACATTCCTTTGAACCAAACCGTTAAATCATGCAGAGTTCTTTAAAGCTAAAATTCTTCTGTCCCAAGCAAGAAATTGCTAATTTAGGTCAGAAAACAGTTAACTTAGTGCAACAGGGGTAATTAATACATGTCCAACCAATGTTTATACCAAAATTAGATCAAATCAAAACTAAACCCAGTTATTGTTTTCTTTTGCTCTTTTGGAATCTATAATTAAAAAAGAAAATAAAGAACATAACAAACACTAATTTTGACACAAACAAGAGAGAAAAAAACATTTATTAACTATGCTGTTACAGATTTGAACTCTCTTGTTCTGTAATGACCAAAACATTTATAAATCAAACACTTCATTTGCAACAACACTCATGATACTCTCAATCTCCTTAACAACTGTTCTCATTGAAGGTCGATTCTGTCTTTTCTCATTCAAACATGATCCTGCCAAAATTGCTAGAGCCTTCATTGTCTCTAATTCTGCTTTGCCAGCTTCCTGTAAAAGAAAAGGGTCAATAACATCCATGAATTTCTCTTCTTTGAGAAATCTCCTGGAAAGTACCACTAAATTCACATCTTCTTCATCTCTGTTAAAATCAATGGCTTTCTTGCAAGTCAATAGCTCCATCAAAACAACACCAAAACTGTACACATCACTCTTATCTGTCAATTGGAAGTTAAGGTAATATTCAGGGTCAAGATACCCTAATGTCCCTTGAACACAAGTTGTAACATGACTAGCACTACTCAATCCAAGCCTTGAAAGTCCGAAATCGGCTACTTTTGCATCAAGATTCTCATCTAATAAAATGTTGCTTGATTTTATGTCACGGTGGTAAATTGGTGGAACAACCGAAGAATGAAGATAGGCAAGACCTTGAGCCGTCTGGTAGGCAATGCAAAGCCGGCGCTGCCATGAGAGAGGATGTAATTGAATCACATTTCCCGATGTGGTCCGGTGAAGATGATCGAAAAGGGTTCCATTGGGGATGAATTCGTAAATAAGTATCGGTTGCTCAAGCTCAACACAACATCCAAGGAGTTTGACTAGGTTTCTATGGTTAACTTGGCAAAGAATTCGGACTTCATTGATGATTTGATCAATTCCTTTGGTATTTCCAAGCTTGGCTCGTTTGACAGCTATGTTAGTTCCATCATCAAGAATTCCCTTGAAGACTTCCCCAAACCCTCCGGAGCCAAGTAAATTGTCTTCGGAGAAATTGTTGGTTGCTTTAGCTATCTCTTTGCTAGTGAAAAATTTGGCCAATTTGCCACTATTGGAGCTTAATAGATCTTTATGTGCCTTGGTTAAGCTTACTTCGGCTTCTCTTTCACAGTGTTTCCGTTGCTTGTAGACTATAATAATTGTTACAATGAGTCCAATTACTATTGCACCTGCTGCCATGGCTGCTCCTAGACATAAGACAGTATCTAACATGAGTTAACTAGAAAGATTGTGTATATATCAGTTCAAATACAAGAAAATGCCGAAACATGTACCTCCAAGCATGGATGTCTTGTTCTTTTTATGCTTGCAACTTTTCCCATGTTTGCACTTCAAATCTATGAGTAAAAATGAAGTTAATTAGTGTCTAATACTAAAAGTATCCAATTTTAGATATGCTACTTTTTTTTAATGACAAAATAGTACTAATGTTGCACTTTTGCAAGAAAAAGTAAAGTAAAGAAAAGAAAACAGAAAAATTCGTTGACATTTCTTCACGGCAAGTATATGAACTATGAACTATACCCAATACTAAATTTTGGGTTGGTGATGTTTTCAACATTATTTTAGTCGAAAATGGATTCTTGGGAAGAGGGTTAATGTAGGCGTTTGCACATGTGTGGCCAACTTGCAATTGCAAAATTAATGCTGAAAATTTAATGAAGATCCTCCAGATCTTGGTTGATACTATCACCAAGTCTTTAAACTGCAAGAAGCTAGGAAATTTAACTCCACATGCTTTTTCACATGCTCCAAGAGGAGAGGAAAGGTGTTATTTCTGGAAGAAACTATGCCCTGTTTTTACTATGGCAACTATGCCCTGTTTTTACTAAGGCAATTCAAGCACAAAAAATTTTCTATCAGGCTAAATGATCGTTTTCCCTCCTAAACTTATAGCGTTTAGACATTTTACCCTTAAAATATATTACTATTACAGACATTTTTTCTCGTGAAATTTTATTTTCGAGCTCCGTTGGCCCCTTCATCAACGGACTCACTAACATAGTACTAATTTTACTGCAAACATTCAAACGCTACAAGTTTTAGTATTCAATCAGTAGGACTAATTCTAATTCATCAATGCTATAATCCTATAACTCAACTAATTGTATGATACTAACTTTTTGCAGTAAAAAAGATGAACCAAAAGATTTTCTACTGACCTTGACAAATTCCATGTATGGGATCCCATTGAAACCCAGACTTGCATAAGCACCTTTTTTGTCCAACATTTACCGGATCTGGCAAGCACATTGAATTCAACAAACCACCGCAATCCGCCGGAAGCTTACATTTTGGTTCAACCGGAGGCACCCACTCTAACTCCAGCCCTGGCTGAGGCCACTTGTTAACTGGCAAATCCATATCCAAATTCACAAAACTTTGATAAGCCGAACATCTTTCAGGCCGAACATGGATTCTATAGGCATGCATAGTTCCCCCTGTCAAAAACCAACAACAATATGGCAATGTCCCACAATTAGCCTTAGCCTCCGAATTCCCCTTGACATAGTCATGGCAAATGCTGGTGGAGCTACAATTCAACGCGGCGTATTCCGTCAACACTAGGGCGCTGCAATTCATGATCATGACAGTGTTGGTGTCAGTGATGTTAAAAGGCAAATTGCTGTCTAGAAAAACTCCTCCTGACCCGAAATCCGCCGCCATGCATTTGTTCTTGGCAAAACCGGGCGGACGAATGATCAATGTTTGAGACATTGGATTGATTGAAGTGATCATGTAAGATGATTTGTTCATAGCATCTAACCATAGTGTTCCTGCATTGCATCGAACTTTGTACCACGGGTCGCCGCAATCCGGCCCGGTGCTAAGCGGATATGGAACCGGAATTCGCCCACAGTTCGGACAGATCTTTAAGGACACGACACAATCTGCATAGAACAACATGAACAGCATTGCCATTGTAAGAATCAAAAGAGGTGGCATTGCCATTGTAAAGACTAGAGCTAGAGCTAGCTAACTAGCTTGATTATGGCTGCTAATTACCATTAATTATGGGTTTTTAACAAATGGGTTTATAGTTTATAAATTATTATATATGGTTGAATTTTAATCTCGTACCTGAAAAATAACGTTAATTTTGTTCTTCCAATGCACTTTAAGAATTGGGGGTTTAGGACAAAGCCGCTAAAATAGGAACACGTATCCTAGTAAGAATCTTTTTGTCCTCAATATTTAATTCAGAATGGAAATTAAATGTAATTAATCACTTCCATTTTTTTAATTTTTGATACGTACCATATGGCATATATAGTAATAATTAATTTACATGTTTGTTTAGAAAATTAATGGAGAATTCTGCAGACTATTTGACCTAATTAATTAATCTTTTCTTATTGCTAGCTGTATTTTAGAATACGTAAGATCAAATCTCATCATAACTAATTTATAATTTTCCTTAGTAAGTATTAGGAGTAGCAAATATTTGTTTCCTCTGTCTCTCTTTTTTTTTTTTTCTTTTGACTTTTCTGATTTTCTGATTTCTCTTCCTCGGAGATTATCATGCAAATTGGCAAGAAGAACATGCTACCCAATAAGCATTGAGAAGAGCAACAATATATGGCAAGCTTGTTAAAAGAATTGATTCATGAAACTTGAAGGAAGCCGTAGATCCCTAGAGCTAGAGAATAGCAAATTCCCAAATATACATGAAATATTTGAAAGGTAAGATTTATATATTTGGACTTTATGAAATATTTGAAAGGTAAGATTTATATATTTGGACTTAGTCAACTAGGAATGAATTTCAGAATTTGAACCTTTCTTTCTTAGCACATTTGCATCCCTTAGACCAATCATATAACAAAAAAAAAGGAATTAATTTCATCAATTTTTTTTAAGCTCTAGGACAAAATTAGTCAATCTCTAAAATAATGTGTGAAAAAGACCCAAATAGAAGAATATAAATAAAAATTTTCAAAAAAATTTGGCCATGTACCCAATAATTCAACACATTTTATCCAAATTAATTTTTAAAAAAAGGAAACTAGTTGAAAGTTGAAAATAGCTTAATTATATTTTTGTACATGTGTAATAAAGGATAAAATGTTGGCATAGGTTCCTTTCATTATCATCATACCTTAATATACTAACTCCAAAGCAGATAAAAAGAGGTTGACTATTTAATTTCCCTTAATTAATTCTATGGCCTATGGGATATTCCCTTATTCATTTTCTTTTTTCTTTTTCTTTTTTTCAATTTATACAACTTGACTGAGTGGATCAAGGCAACAAAGGAAGTATTTTTCACGTTATTGTCCATAGAAGTTTTTATTTATTTATTTATTTATTTATCAGATCTGTTGCCCATCGAAATTAAATGTCTTTCTCAAGAGGCTCTTTTTATTGTATTTATTAATAACTTATCCATATTTTAGAAAATGACTGCCCAACTATTTATGAGAAATAGTACCAAGATTTTAAGTTTTTGCTTTGAGAAATAAATGCCTTCGACTCAATCCAACTAGTAAACACTTTCTTCTCCAAAGATATTTTGAAGCTTACCCATAAATTAAGAAATTAAATGCTTTTCAAGTTTAAAGATATTCTTACATCAAAATACTTATCCACAAAATTAATCCTTACCTTACCTACAAATTGAAGTTGATATTTATCCACAGAAAAAAGGAACTTCTGACTTACACATAAGCAATATTTTATTGGCTATAAAACCAAGGCGCAGCATTACAATTTTTTCACTTATAATTATAGTAATTACTTTTTTTTGAGAAAATAATTATAGTAATTACTTATAGTAAGTAAATGAGTGGGTGAGTGACTGAACCAATAAAAAACAAATATGTTTAAAACATTGACTTAATAGCTTTTTGTCTCATGAACTAGTCAACAACGACGTTTTGTCCTTTGAAGTTCAAATCAAGATGTTAATTTGTCCTTTGAATTTTAAAATTCAATACATCTTGCCCTTAAATTTTCCAAATTCAACACATTTTATCTCTTGACGGTTACGGATGAGGCAAATTGTCCATATAGCTCTATAATTCAGAGGCAAAAACATTAATAATCCTTAAAACAATAGTATTTTTTGATGGAATTAAACCAATAGTATTTGATTATTCATCTATTACTAATAGTTTCTTATTTTTTACGTTTGAATAAACCAAAGTCTTTGACTTTTTACATAGCCTTATTACTACTAAGTACTACCTAGTAGTAATAATAATGTAATAGGATAATATCTACTCCTACTTTATTATAAATCCCAAAAAAGATGTACTCAAAAATCTACTAGTAGAAATTTCGCATTGATAACTTTGAATAATTAATTACTCTTTTTATTATTAGCTTCTTTTTTCCCCTTTGGAGTTTCATGCAATACCGTTTGGTCGGCAATCTTATATACTATATTTTGTTTGGAAGTTTTTTTCATAAATTCTTTGATAGAATATACAAATACTATTCAAGAGATACACCGTCCACTGCTGGTATTTGACAAATGAGAAAACTATAAAAATGGAAGAAGATCAACAAGAAGAATAAAAAGAATACAATTGACAATAACCACTCACTAACTCCAAAACCACCCCAAACCCACAACATTTTAAAACACAAAAACACAAACATAAACTGATTCGATCTTGACATTTAATTCCACAATTTTTAACATAAGAAGCAGCCCTTTAAAGGTAAAAAAAAAAGTCTCAAACATCACAATTTGGATTATATTTACACTATTTAGCCTCTAGTTTACAATAATATACCCACCAAGGCATAGGGTTGATCCCTTTGGTCTCCCTATACCTTATACTTTTTTTAAAAAAAAACTTTCACACTAAAAAGAAACCAAATTATTAAGCGTATGATTTCCCCCTTTGGGTTTTTTCATGACGCTCATTAATTAACCCAAACTAATCAAACATTACTGAAAAAGACATAATACTAAGATTAACATTAATTACCACACTGTAATTATAACCTTAATTATACTTTGACCAAGTAATAATAATTTGCCACACCTTCAGCTTCCTTCAGGCATGTCATGTTGAAATGTTCCAATATTTCTTTGTTTGTTTTGTTTTCCGATGATGATGATTATGTAACGACGCGGCGAGAAGTCAAACGACAGACAGGAGACTGAACTCCGGTGGACAAGATAATCTGAGAAGAAGAAGAAGCAGCCATGGAAGTTGAAGAAGAAGCTGAAAAATTGCCATTATGATCAGAAAACTGAAACCTGCCGGAATCTCCAGTCGGAAGTCTCATGTAAGAAGCCGAAGGTGACTCGTTAAACCATGTTGCTAAAACACCCTCTCTTCCATTCTTGTATTGAACAAAAGCTCTGTAAACAAAAGGAATAAGACCTTCCATTTTTCTTCTTAATTTCCTTTTTTTGAGTGTTTGAAATTGAAAGGGAAAAGGCAAATATTCTGAAACTTTTTGGGGTTTGGGTTTTGTTGTTTTTTTGAGTCTGAATATTGAAGGAAATGAGAAGCGAAGGATTTTGGGTTTTAAAAGAGAAGAAGAGAGGGGAAGGGTGGTGACGTGGCGTAATGGGTAGGAGTCCAGCTCTTCACGCTAAACTCAAACCCACACGAAGACTTGAAAGTAATAATAATAAAATTTTTCATTTCGAAGCTTTTGAAAGCTATGGCCAAACTAGAAAAGAAAGAGAAAGGGAGGCACTTTCCTTGCAAGTCACCAATTAAGCAAAAATTAACATTTTAATTATCCCTTGATAAATGATAAATCTCTTCTTCTTTTTTTAATTAATCTTTTTTTTACATGGTTTGGTGTTCCATGAGTGACATGATTGGGCAGTTTCGGCCAATAATTAACTGTATAATACAAGCTTTGTGGCCAGTCATTAATTTTATTAAGATAAACTTGTTAATTAATTAAATTTAAGCTTAATTTGGATCAATGTCATGTGGAATGTGTTTTTCTTGTTAACAATATTTGTTTGTTTGGACATGGTTTTAGAGTAAGGTATTTGATCAAAAGTTTGGTGACACATCATGTGCCCACTTTGTTTAATTTGAGCTACCAAAAGATTTAGCTAAAATTCTATAATATTGTTTTAAGGCATATCCTATTCAAAATCCCAAATCATACATTCAAGATTTGATTTGCTGGATTATTTTAACAGGTCTTCATAATCTATTTAATCATGTCTAGCATAAAAATGTGATAGTTTTCCCAAATCTTTTCTTCCAGGATTTTAGTGATCCATCCCTAATTTTTTAAGAACTTTTTTTATATGGTTTTCCCTTCCAGCTGTTCACTATGGGTCTTATATTATGTCTATAATTAATATATAGTATAGTCTACATATATATAACTTCCCCAACAATATATATATATATATATATATATATATCGAAAAGATTATAGATCAGAAATATATATTGAATCGCCCGGATGTGATTTGATTGCGAACTAATTGAGACATTGATGGATATGTCTGAATTTGATTAGAAAGAGATGAGAGATAAAGTCTTTGATAACCTATTAGCCCTTTTATGGCAATTTCCCATGTCTATAGACAACTTGGTAGCCCCTAAAGGATTGACAAATATTATTTCTCCTTTTTGTTCCCTAACCCCTCTTCTCTTCAAAGGGTTTCTAATTATAAAACCAATGATCAGTTGATGGGTAATCAAGTTTTTCACTTTTCAGATGGTTTTATCCAAATTTGGACCAAATGTAATTTCTATGCCAAAGTTATAAGTTAAAATAAAGACTCCTTTGACTTAATTTACATTCCTAAAGAGGAATTCCCATGGTTAGAAAATTATCTTTCAATAAAAGGGATTAAAGATGCTGTATATCCACCATTTCCCATTTTATAGTTCACAAATTTGGATTGCTGCAAAAGCAAAATCTAGAAAGGGAAAATAGAGTAAAACCCATATAAGGAATACTTGTACTTGAGAAAAGAAACCCCTCCATCCATATTCCCATCCATATCTTCATCTTGTTGTCCACAATTTTCATTAGCTGTATTTCAAAATCATATGGTTAATAAATTAATTAATTAGTTTAATAAAATGCCAATCAATACTTTGGTTGGCACATAGGATAAGACTAGGCCTGCAAAGAAAATCCTTGACCAATATTGTGAAATTACATAAATAAATTTAAAATTTCATGAGCTATGCAATTGCCAAAAACTTAAAAGGTTTGCCTTTTCATCAAAATTTAAAAGAAAAAAAAAATTGATCCTTACCCACTCCAATTTGTCTCAATCGTAGATGAAGTCATTGTTTGCATCATCATACGGTTGGAAATTAATCTTGGCTTTTGGATTTGGGAAGTCGTTTTCTTAATCCACAAATATAAATAAAAATTTTCATAGCTTCAAAGAAGAGATGAATGATCATAACGCAAAGCAAGAAAACTGCGTGCGCCCTTTAATTTGTGGAAGGGGTTAGGTAATATATATGGTATCACATTGCCACGGTCTTGCTTAATATAATTTTCCCTTTTGAACTTAGTTCAAAGCACCAATTTTTTATGAAATTTTCAACTCTTACATATATATATATATATAACACAATTAATCTTTCTTGCCACCAT
Organism: Corchorus capsularis; assembly: GCA_001974805.1. Classification (NCBI taxonomy): domain Eukaryota; kingdom Viridiplantae; phylum Streptophyta; class Magnoliopsida; order Malvales; family Malvaceae; genus Corchorus; species Corchorus capsularis. The sequence continues at coordinate 94,409 of AWWV01012528.1, forward strand.
CAAGGCTTAGCTGTCTTTGTTTTTTTCATATCAGTCAATTTAATAACCTTAGTGGGGGTCCAAATTTAATGTTTGCAAAATCATAAACCCAAAATAATTAAATTCTATATATAAGATTATAAACTTGATTTTTTTAAAAGAAAATTGGCATAGCATATATAAATATATAATTCACATATAGATGAACAAATCAAAATTAGAATTGTTAGGCATAATTTTTAGCTGAGAATGTTTATATCAATAGAATTTATGTATTGTTTGTTTAAATAAATTTTGACAAGTTTATTTAATTTTTTGGACTAATAATTTTTCAGATCAATTTTTTTTAATTAGACTAATTAATATAATTATATGCATTTTAAGTGAATAACGCCAGAAGTGTCATTGCTAGTTTGGGAAATAATCAAATAATTGAAGGTTCGCGTGGCAATTTTTTTGGAATAAAATAAAAAATCACTGTCAGACTCATTCCTATATATAGAACTTTTGTGTTTATTAAGTTAGATATGATTGAAAATTGTTCTCAAAGTCCTTTTATTTTTTTATTTTGTGGAACTTATTGTATGGTTTTATTTGTCCTCACACAATTTATAAGGCTTCTGGAAGCTCTAACCAATGGCAGGATTAATCAGGCTTTGACGAATAATAATAATAATATTTAAAGCATTCACCAAAAAAATAATAATATTTAAAGCCATTTGAAGTAATACATCCTAATTAATACTTAATCAGTTTAATTAAATAATATAAGCTACTACTAATGAGTAATGACATATATATGGCGGCCTAATCACTTTGGGTATATCATCAAATGGCTTCATAGAAAGTATTAAAATATATTTGTAGATAGTGATATATAGAAATAGAAATCAATAGTAGTAAAATTTCATGATGCATCCATTACAATTTTCCATATCCTTATCCAATTAATAGCTTACAATTCATTCTTCAAAAAAAAAAAAAAAAAGCTTACAATTCAAATTAGTCCCATGTCATAATCAACTCAAGGCAATTAGTCGTGTAATTTGATGGTAGAGTGTTAAACTCTTATTTTTTAATTAGTGACCAAAATTTAAGGCTTAAATATGAAAATATTAACAGCAAAAAGGGTCCAAAAGAGGTTAATAAAAAAAGTGTCGAGGTTAATCATTTCAATGTTTTTTTAGATAAGAAACATTTTCATTTCTTGAAGAAATTGGGATTACAAACGTGCAGGAAGACCCGTACACCGCTACATGATTAGCTACATTACCGAAATGCTAATCTATGAGCCAACAAACCCCTTCCTCAACAAATAAACCCAGTGGAATCTCATTACAATTCAAATAAATCTCGGTGCCAAGAAAAAATAATCTAAATGAGAATTCAACCCAAACTAGAAACTATAGCATAAATAAACTAACTACCTACCAAATAAACAAACAAATTACAAACAAACTCGCATTCCGTGAGAGTTGAACCCAAGACCTCATGGTCTGGATAGGCTGAAATTAAGAGTCCAGTACTCTACCACCAGACCAAATGTCTGATAATACTAAAAAATAAGATGGTTCTACTAATACTTTTTCCAAGTAGAAATTCTGCAAGTTTAGAATATTCATTTGTTTTCAATAAGATGGTTCTGCTTTGGCCTATAGTTCCTTCCTAACCAGATTTATAGAAAGGCCCATATTTCCAATGGGTGCAATGGATGTTGTTGGATTGGGCGAGCTCTATTTTATTTTATATAAAAGACTACTTCTGGTTCATTTTTATTATATATATTTTTGTGTCCGAATTGGCAGCAGCCCATGTTTTCAGAATGGTTGGAAAGTGATGTCTGAATGGCTGAATGTGATATATATAGTCAAATTCAAATGATTAATATCCTCTGCCTATTGCCTATTGGAATTCATTGTGGGTTTTGTAAACTGTGGGTTTTATTTGGGAAATATGTTTTGCAACTAGTGAATGATTGCCGGTCAATCTTATTATAATTAAAAAATACTATATGGATTTCTTGATTTTGAAAATGGCTCAAAGTCACTTATATTATACTATTCGTCAGGTTGAATAGTGAGGCAATTGGTTAGGAAAGAAAAAATGGAAGCTTCACTCCCATTACGTAATTCAAACTTCTAATTTCTCCCAAAGAAGTCAATATATATAGGCCTTTTAGTGAGAACATAAGGCTTTTGTAATGTCCAAATTGGCACAAGTTCTATGTATAGTATCCATCCTTCTCAAAGAGCAACAAAACCCAAATCCCTATCCTTCTTCAAGTAAAATGTAAATGTTAAGTTATTAATTGAGAAAACTCATGATCTAAAATGGGTTTTTGTGTGTGAACAAATAAATTGCTTCTCAAACATTGCACTTGTTGCATTTCTATGCATGAATGCATGCATTGAGTGCAAAAATGGCATAAACACAAGCAAAAATAGATATGCTTGTCTATCAAGTTATACCTTTTGAAATTTTCATAATCAAATGCCAATGGAGATCTTGAAATGTGCATGAACTTAGTATACTGCCAGACTAGTAATTCCTTTTAAGGACTGTAAGAATGAATGATGAATTGCTTGAGCCACAAACGTGTCTTATATTTGTTAACAGATTGCAATTTCCTTGTTTCTCAAGTTCACCAGGATAGTAAGGTATTGAATTATTATCCTGATTTGGCTAATAATAATCATCTTTGCCAACAATGTCATTGGAATTACCAAGATTCATGAAAATTGTTATACCCTTTTCTGGAGATTCATGTCAGAATCTAATAATGCTTAATTGGAGCAACTGGCTCTAATTTTAAGCCTATGTATTCACTCAAAGACTTGCAACTTTCACAGATCATTAGCAGCAAGCAACAAGTTGTTTCCAGAAACAGAGGAGAGTCAGAGGAGAGAAAGCAAAGCTAGCAAGGGAGAGAGATATGGAAGTTGAAGGTCTGAATTTCTTGTTGAACTTTTTCCTATTCACGATGGGAAGCCCTCTATTCAGACAGATATTTGGACGCAAGAATTTCTGTTATTTAGGCATTCAGGCTCCCAAAACAAAGTCGTTGCTTATGGCAAAGTTCTAGGACAGTCTCCTCTGATCAAGAACAGAGTTAAGCACCAAGTAAGTATGTTCCTGTTTTAATATTAATTAAGAACCTCATTGTTTGAAGTTTTGCCTGATTTTGTAAACAAGTTTGTGTTAATTTGTCTAATTAGAGTATAATTTATTACTCCATGCAGGTCGCTATGAATCTCAGGCGATTCTGGTGCAATTCACTAGGAAGATGAAACTTTTCCATATGGAGATACATCTATCAATGTAATAAAAATTAGGGATTCTTATAGAATCACTATATCTAAAATATAAATAAAAGTTCTGTGAACTTTTTTTGCTGATATTCCCTCTCTGTTACATTAATTAAATAGTAATTTCATTTGCCTGTTGGAATCATTGTGAGTTTCTCAACTGTGGGTTTTATTTGGAAATTGTATCTTCTTGTAACTAAATGATTGCCAGTCAATGTAGTTTTCATAGTGTTAAATATAAAAGTTCAAAAAAAAGGTTAAAATCTTAATTAGGACCCTGAACTTTGTCAAAAGGGTCAAATAAGTGCCCAAACTATGAAAAGGTCAAATTAGTGCCTGAACTTTTCGATTTGGGGCAATTCAGTCCAAAATGTTAGATTATCCAAAACATTTTGGACTGAATTGACCCAAATCGAAAAGTTCAGGCACTAATTTGACCTTTTCATAGTTTGGGCACTTATTTGACCCTTTTGGCAAAGTTTAGGGCCCTAATTGAGATTTTAGCCAAAAAAAATAAAAAATTCAAAGTTAGGGACGAAAATGAAACTGATAAGAAGTTATGGGACAATAGTTGGAATTTTCTATAAATAAAAGGCATAAAAGGTAATAGGAAAAATCGAAGTCCAAAAAGGCAAAAACCCAATCACACGCCGCTCTCTCTCTCTCTACAATAGTCTCAGTTTCTCTCTCATAACGGTCAATTTTTTTTTTCTTTCCTCTCTGGTCTCTCTTTATTTCAACAGAAAAGTCTCTTAAAAGAACAAAATTTGATAAGAAAAACAGTTCATCGATGTTCTTATTCTGATTTTATTCGAGAAGAAGAGGAAATTTCAAGGCAATATTGACCACAAACAAGATTTAGGTTTCAGGAGGAGTCTGAAGAAGAATCTGATGTAAGTATGCCACCAATTGGGTTTTGTTTATATTATTATGTTAAATTCTCTTCGTGAATGCGTAAAAGAACTTATAATTGTTTTTTGTTAGCCAAAATAATCCTAATCTGGGTGAAGCCAAAGAACCTGAAAAGCCAGAGATGTTAATGTAAGTTCCTAAGAATCTCCTTGTTTCAGTGATTTCAAATTATGACTTCAATCGAATTTCTGGATCAATTTTTTACATTGCCATGTTTGTCTTACTTTGGCATCACTAAATAGACAAAGTTCCATATTGTTGAATTTTCTCTTTCTTTCTCCAGCAATTGATGCTGACATTTGGTCCTATGGTTTACTATATATTGACATTTAAGAGTGATTGAGTTCCATGAAATTAATTTCAATTGTTTCAAATTGAATGGAATAAAAGTCCTGAGCAATTTCTTGTTGTTGCTATATATTTAGTTACAATCCACTGGAAATAAAGTCAATTTCTTGTTGTTTGCTAAGGGAGGAAAAGAAGCAAACAAGTAATCAGCAACATCATAGTCCTCAACCAAAGGTTCCCATGCTAGAAGGAATGATGTTTCATTATCCGTGAATTCTTCAAATCAATCAGCAAAGCTTTCATCCAAACCACTTGCTGCACCCATCCCTGCTTATGATGAAGAGGTACTTTATGTTCAATGGATGAATTGATAGTGTACTATTGTTGGTTTGAGAATGTTCATAAAATCTGATTTCTTCTTCTGTGTAATGTAGATTACTGAATTGAAGCTATCTGTTGATAGTCTCGACTCTCGACGCATGAAAGGTTTCTCTTTTTGTCCTTTAGAATTCTCTCTTTCTAGTTTCTGTTGTTAAACTCATGGTTTTGTTGTTTGGGTCCATTCTTCTTCCTTGAGCTTGTATGTTTATATGCTTCTGTCTTACTATATTATTTCTATATTTGGTAATTTGTAAGGAGAAATAGAAGAAAAGCAGAGAGCCCATGAACAATTAGAGGAGGGGAAAACAGAACAAACAAGATTTGGTAAGATAATCAAATCTGGTCTTACCTCATGTCTTACTTCACTTACTCTTCCTAAGTTGTTGATACTCACCTCTGATTTCATACCATGTTGAATTGTTCAGATATAATTAAGTACCATGCTACTTCTCTCCTTTCTCTTTCTTACATTTTACAACTGTCAATGTTTTTCAAGAGATAGTGGTTAGTGGTTTATATAAGATTGCCTGATTGAGTATTTCACGGAGGGAGAGTAAGGTAAATAGTTAAGGTATTCAGTTGATCTATTTCAAAGTACTTATTCTTTGTTTTGCTGCTGAAGTTACTTTACTTTTGTCTCTTCTTTAATTCGCTATCCTGTTGAAATCAATTGCTTGATTGTGTTTGTGGTATGTTTAAGAACATGAGATTAAGGTGCAAACTTCAGGTATACATTACTTGGTTAATATTTTGAGTCAATGTGATTTGTTCAAATGCACTTATTGTTTTAGTTGCAGTTTTTTTTGGTTATTTGTTTCTCATTCACTTGAAAACAAGTGCTCCATGGTGTTTGTGGTATTAATTCTAGTTGTGCAGTATTGGAAATTAAGGATTTTGCTTATAATGCAAAATTATGGCAGCAGTAAATTATGACGGTTTGGCACAAAAGCAATCAGAATATAATCAAGGAACAAAGAAAGCCAAAATTTGATTTGATCATGTCTCATTTCTTGTGTGTTTTGCCAACAGTATTTGCATTAGGTAAAGAGAATAGATAAAGTAATTAAATTGTAATTTGCCAATGGTATTTGCTATTTCCTATTCAAAAATATTAATGAGTAAAAATGTGAAATGACTTAATTACTTGGTTTGGTAATGCATCAGAATGAAATGGTTATTACTTGGTTTAAGTCTATGAAAGCAAACCATTAACAATATTTGGTAGAGTCTGCAAAAAGATCATATAGAATAGAACTATAAAAGTATAGTAATTTTGGATTTAGTCTTGCTTACTTTTGTGAATATAATGGATTTTGGATAATTTTAGGGGTCTAAAGCCAAGAGGTATATTATTTTTTTGTTTATTTGAGATGATATTAAGATAATGATTTTTGTTTGTTAACTTTTTAATTTCATTATTGTCAAGGGTCTAACCTTGAGAGATTCATTCTGTATGTGTGGATTGTAACTAGTGTTTATAAATTTGTGATCTTCTGACTCTACCTATGGTTGATAGAGGTCATTTGGCTTGGTTCATATGAGAAGGATAAAGTGGATTCCGGTTAAAGGTTGCAACTTAGAGCCCTTTCTTTTATAGCATGAAGGTAAAATAATTCAGAAAGTGTCTATGAAAATTGTTGTCATTAATTTGTTTTTATTGTATGCTCCAATTAATGACATAATCCCAGCTTGCACTAATTAAAATATGATCTTAGCACTATTGTTGGAATAGTTTTTGTTTCAAATGACTGAAATTTTCAATCCTGCTCTGCTTTTACTGGCATTTTGTTTTGTTTTCAAAAGAAAAGGTATTATTGATTTCTTTTAAAGTGCCTTGACAAGTTACTGTTGCTGCACTATTTTAAAATTTCCCCTTTTAAATAGTTCCTATATCTTCTTTTACTCTTTTTTTTCCCCTTTAAAAGTTTCTTTCAACTTCTTAAGTTTGAAGCCATCCTTTCATATTCATCCAAAATAGAAAGTCTCTCATCCTTTTCTCTGGCCAAAAAAAAGTCTCATCCTTTTATGTTTTATTCCATAATCTTCCTAAGTTTCTACAATCAATCAAGTGAGTAATAGAAATATTGTAATTTAGTTAAAATTTTGATAAAGAAATGATTACTTGCTACTTTCTGTATTCTTTGAAGTAATGGATTATTGGTTTTTAATATTAGCTCCTTTTTTATTTTGTTTTGCTTTTAAGTCTGTTTTTACAATCAAAGGTATTTTGGCTTCTTAAATGCCTTAGATATTTTTCTTCTTACTTTTACTTTTTATAATTGATTTCTAACTTTTCTTTTAGTAAATTGTTTCTTTTTGTAAAATTTTTGTTGAACTATCATATTTTGAAAAGTTTTCCAACCATTTCTTCTTACAGTACATTAATTTTTCTATAAATGGAATTAAAACTTGTTAGTAAACACAAGCTGGGCTAGGCGCACATTATCTTGGTAATGCAATAATGAATATTTTTTAATTAATGAAACAATAAATTTTAAATTCACTAAATTATGGATAATAATAACTAATTTGGTCATTTTTGGAGCATACAATAAAAAGAAATTGATGGTGTATAATTTTCAATTGACACATTTTGAATTATTTTGCCTTTATTGTAAAAAAATTAGGGGCTCTAAATCCAAACCTTAATTTGAATCCATTGAGTCCCTCATTGGGTCATGTTGAATGAATATATTGGCTATTGAGTCAAAAGTCACAAACCAGTATACACTAAACAATCTTCATATGTAGGGTGAATTATTCTAAAGTTTTAGACCCTTAACAATGATAAAAATTAAGAGGTGAACAAATAGAATATCATTATTGAAAATATCATTTCAAATAAACAAAGAAATTATGCTACATTTTAATTTTAGACCCGTATATTATCCAACAACCGTTATTATATTTACAAAAGAATAGGCATGATTAGATTCCGAAATTACCATATTTTTATAGTCATATTCTACGTGCTAAAGGATTTACTTCAAAATATGTTAATAGCTCGAATAGACTTATAATTAAGTAATAACCTACCTCATTTTGATACAATACATTAATCAAGTGATCCATGCATTTCATATTTCTGAAAGTTATTGTAGTTGGTACTTAATTTCTTAATTTCATTTTTTGCAGAGTGGCGACTGCTGCCGAGGTGGGATTGTGGGATTCCAGCGCCGGCCGATGAACTGAAATTTCAACTTGGGCCTTTAGTTCCTTCCTAACCAGATTTGTAGAAAGGCCCATATTTCCAATGGGTGCAAATTACTCCTAATTTTAATCGTAGGTTAAGCTTGATTGCATCAAGTTAAAAATCTTTTGAAGTAAAATGTAAAATGGTTATTATTAAGTTTTACTAATTGATATATTCGGGAATCAAAAATGGGTTTTGTGTGAAGGAATAAATTGCCTCTCAAATATTGCAAGTTCCATTTCTGTGCTTGAATGCATGCATTGGGTTCAAAAAATGGCACATATTATATATCTCATCCAAATTTCTTTTAACAATATAAGCAAATATATAGATATGCTTGTCTATCAAGTTTCACCTTTTGAATTTTTCATAATCATATCTCAACAGTCCAATTGGAGAATGGAGATTGGAATGTGCATGAACTTAGTACCAATAATTAATTCCTTTCAAGGATTGTGTAAGACAGTAAGAGTAAACTAATGAATTGCTTGACCCACAAAGGTATTGAACCAGCAAAAGAACCCAAATATCAGAAAAAGAAACTGATTAATGAGAATCAGCAAAAACAGAAGTCAAAGTTATAATATAATGTAGCAGATAACCAAAAGAAAAAGAAAACTACTATATATCATCTTATTATATATGATTTGAACTTAATTTGGAGCAATTCCCATATAAATTGGAAGCCATGAAATCACAATGATGAGTAATTAGTGCCAGCAGGCCAAGCTACAAGGGTTACAATTTAAGTAGTGTGTCAATTTAAGGACTACTAAACCCTTTCCCTTTAAACAATTAGTAGAATTGTTCCAAGGTAGAAGAAGTGCAAAATTCTATGAGAATCAGCAAAAACAGAAGTCAAAATTAATATATAATTAATGAGCAGATACCAAAAGAAAAAGAAAACTAGCATCTTATTATTATTGTATATGATTTAGGAACTTTATTTGAAGCAATTCCTATAAAATTCGAAGCCATGAAATCACAATTAGTCAGTGCCTGCAGGCCAAACTAGGGTTTCCCAATAGAAAGATGCCCAGCAGAAAAATCCATTGAAACCACTTTGAGCAACTCTGTTCCAGACAGGCTCCAAAGATACGTGATGATCTTTAGTAAGGTTATACCAGCAAAAGTTTCCACTGGACACCGCCAGAAGCTTATGTTGTCCATTCTTTGACATTGACAACTCCAAAGGTGTTAAAATTGGACCTGTCAAAGTAGAAGAACTACCACGTCCCAAGTTGATGTTATATAATTTTGTCCAAGTGTAATATTGTTCTTCTTCAGACTTAGACTTGACAGCTAAATACAACTCATGACGGGCACCGAACTGTCGAAGCAAACCCAGGCTTCCTCCAATAACATGTAAGAAACCTTGACATCTAGAGTGGCGGCTCAGTGAATCTGAATGAACCAAATTGACAAACACCTCGTTCGTGAGATCAAAGGTAACAATCTCCTCATGATCATCAATTCCATAAGACAACCAATGCAAGGCACCATCTGCAAAAACCCCTATCTTCCAATATTCATGAGGAAAAAATTTATTATGACAAAAAGGGATTGTTTGTTTTCTCTTCCAAGTATTTGATGCGAAACTATAAACCCAGATTTCAACATCACGATGATTTTCTTGGTTGACTTTCCAATTATCAGATCGAACTACCTCCACAATTTTATAGTCATTGCCAATGGAGTCATACCCAAAACCGAACAAGGTCCAGCCATGATAAAGGATTTCGTTAGGACACTCAATTACCTTGTTAAACTTTCTGGTGAAGGGATTCAATAATAACCATCTATAATAAACCTCACCATCATCATCATAATTGACATTGTTTTCATTATATAATAAAAGCAAACCGTTGCATGAGCCATAGACTCTGAATCCATCTCTGATTAATGGATTGGCTAATTTAGTAGCTCTGGAAATTTCGTCTTCGTCATTCAAGTCTGCAACATAGAGGCCGCTCTTATCCCTGTCGTCGCTTTTACGATGATTGTAATTGTGATGAACAACCAGTTTGCGATGGGTTTTGGTCTTCTTGGATCGATTCAGATGCGCCGTCGTAAAAACGTCGCTGTCGATTTCTTGACAGACATGTTTGGAAAGGCATCGAAATCGTAAAAGATCCTTAACCGAGAGACAAAGGAAAATTTCCAAGATCAACTCCTTGGGGATCATGTCCTACGTACTCCTACCCTTTGAACTGTTTTGGTTGGGTTTATAATTTATATACATACACACAATGTGGATTTTAGGGTTTTGGTTGGACCATAGTTGTTCTTTTGGGCCATATTTGAGTTTGATTATATTTGTTTTTTCTTTTTGGGCCATATTGGTTTGTGTTAGAACAACTTTTGCTCTGTAACCTCTAAATTCTAAGGGATTCTAAGGTCTTTATTGATATTGACATTGATATTGAATTATTGATATAGACCTTGGCAATGGTCCAATGATTGCATTTATTTAGAAGAAGGAAAACCTTCCTCCATCTCATCAGAAGATGAATTACTGATCAATACAAACTTTTTCCCAGAATTACTAAAACTTGTTAACAGGGTTAATTGCATGTATCTCAGAATTTGGAGAACCAATCTGATGTATATGAGCTGCTGCTTTTAAACTATTAGTAGAATTTTTCCAAAGTAGAAGTGCAAAATTCTCGAGTCAGAAAAAGAAACTAATCAATTATCAGAATCAGCAAAAACAGAACCCAAAGTTAGTATTAATGATCAGCAGATACCAAAAGAAAAAAGAAAACAACTTTGAAACAATTAATTCCTATAAATAAAAAAGTTGGAAGCCATGAAATCACATGTCAATGCCAGCAGGCCAAACTAGGGTTTCCCAATAGAAAGTTACCCAGCACTGACCTCCACCGAAACAACTTTGAGCAACGTCTCTGTCCCTGACAGGCACCAAAGTTCCGTTATTAAGGTTATACCAGCACAAGGTTTCATTGGACCCCATCAGAAGAAGCTTATGTTCTCCATTCTTTGACTTTGACAGCTCCAAATGTGTTAAAATCGGAGCTGTCAAAATATTAACATTACATTGAATAGTTTCCATGCTGATGTTATGCAATATTTTTGCCCAAGTGTAATGTTCTCCACACTTGACAGCTAAATACAACTCAGCATCATTTACATAGCACAAGTCTCGAAGCAAAGCCAGGCTACCTCCAATAACTAGTAAGTAACTTGCACAAGAAGAGGTCCAAATTGAATCTGAATGAACCAAATTGACAAACACCTCCTTCGAGAGGTCCAAGGTAACAATCTCGACGTGAGTTGCTGTTCCCTCGTTACAATCAATTTCTTCAGACAACCAATGCAAGGCACCATCTGCAAAAACCCCTATGTTATGATTTGTAAAATCCCCTATGTTATAGTCACAAAAATCAGGAATGGTTTTATGACAAAAAGGAATCACTGTTTGTTTTCTCTTCCAAGTATTTGATGCGAAACTGAAAACCCAGATTTCAACATCCTGATCTTCTTGGTCTTTCCAATTACGAGGTCGAATCATCTGAACAATTTTATAGTCATTGCCAATGGAGTCATAGCCAAAACCGAACAAGGTCTGGTCGCTATAACGGCTGTCTTCTACAGGACAGGGAATTACCTTGTTAAACTTTCTGGTGAAGGGATTCAATAATAACCATCTATAATAAACCTCATCACCATCGTCCTTTATGGTGTAAGTGTCATAAAATAAAAGCAAACCGTTGCATGAGCCATAGACTTGGAATCCATCTCTGATTAATGGATTGGCTAATTTAGTAGCTGTGGAAATTTCGTCTTCGTCATTCAAGTCTGCAACATAGAGGCTGGTCCTTTCTCCTTTGCTTTTACGATAATTGTAATTGTGAACAACCAGTTTGCGATGGGTTTTGGTCTTCTTCGATCGATTCAGATGCGCCGTCGTAAAAGCGGCACTATCGATTTCTTTACAGACTTCTTTGGAAAGGCATCGATATCGTAAAAGATCCTTAACCGAGAGACAATGGAAAATTTCCAAGATCAACTCACTGGGGATCATGGTGTCGTCCCCTTTGAACTGTTTTGTTTTTTATTACCTCTAGATTTTAGGGTTTTGGTTGGACCATATTTGCTTTTTGGGCCATATTTGAATTTTATATTTTTTTCCCTTTTTGGGCCGTATTAATTGGTTTGTGTTAGGAAAACAGAGCCCTAGTAATATTTTTATAAACAAAAATTATTAACCCGAAATCCTTAAAAATAATTTTTGCCAACAATGTCATTGGAATTAGCAAGATTCATGAATAACTACCCTTTTTGGAGATTCATTTTACAATCTAATAATGTCTTATTTTGAGCAATGGACTCTAATTTTTGGCCTATATATATACACTCACTCAAAGGCTTCCCAACCTTCATAGATTAGCATGCAACGAAGTGTTTTCAGAAACAGAGGAGAGTCAGAGGAGAGAAAAGATAGCTTGCAAGGGAGAGATATGGAAGTTGAATGTCTGACTAATTTCTTCAAGTTTTGAAAAGCCCTCTCTTCATACAGATTTTTGGAGGGAAAAATTTATGTTAAGGCATTCAGGCTCCAATAAAAGGGTAGTTGTTGTTTATGGTAGAATATTTCCAGGACAGACTCCTCTAGTGAAGAGCAGAGTTAAGTAAGTGTTCCTGTTTCAATCTTTGTTCTTAATTCTTTTTGCAGTTTTGACTTTTGCCTAATTTTGTAACAAGCCAGCTACTTCTATACTATCTAATTAGAGTATAATGATATAATTATTATGCCATGCAGGTTTCTATGAGGAACATGGGATTTGAGTGCAGTTCACTGGGAAGAGGAGACTATTCTCAATAAGGATAATTTGGAATTCGGGTCTCAAGATTCATGTGATGTGATGTATTAATATAGGGAAGTGTTTTTGGTATTAAAAATGGATTCCTTGATTGTGAAAATGGCTCAAAGTTGCTCTCTTAGAAGGAAAAAGGAAGTCAAAATCCTATAAGGGGACTGAGTCATTCAAATTTCCAATTTATCCCTGCCAAAAGAAGGAAAACCCCATGGAAAATAGTCTTTGCAATTTCAAGTTCATAGTAACCTTGATCATATATGAGTGTTAGAGTGTAGATGTACTTAAAACAAATTAATATGGATAAAACATAAGAACCCAAATATATATCAAAAAAGAAACTGATTAATGAGAATCAGCAAAAACAGAAGTCACAATTGTAATATAATGAGCAGATATACCAAAAGAAAAAGAAAACTAATTACATCGATCTTATTATATATATGATCTCAAATTTGGAGCAATTCGTAGTCAGTGCCAGCAGGCCAAACTAGGGTTTCCCAATAGAAAATTACCCAGCGGCAGCCCAAATTTCCACCGAAACAACTTTGAGCAACTCCGTCGTCCCTGATAGGCACAAAGACTCTGTCATTTTTATCAAGGTTATACCAGGACAAGGTTCCTTTGGACAACATCAGAAGCTTATGTTGTTGTTCATTCTTTGACTTTGACAGCTCCAATTCCAAAGGTGTTAACTTTGGAGCTGTCAAAATAAAACAATATTCATAGGGTATTAAGCTGATGTTATACAATTTTGTCCATGTGTAATATTGTTCTTCTTCACACTTAACAGCTAAATACGACTCTTGACGGAATTCCAACTTTCGAAGCAAACCCAGGTTTCCTCCTCCAATAACTAGTAAGTAACCTGTACATCTCGAGCGGCTCAGTGAATCTGAATGAACCAAATTGACAAACACTTCGTTCGAGAGATCAAAGGTAACAATCTCGTGAGTTGTTGTTTTCTCGTTATCATCAGTTCGTTCAGACAACCAATGCAAATTACCATCTGCAAAAACCCCTCTGTGATCACGAGTAAAGTATTTATGACAAAAAGGAATTACTATTTGTTTTCTCTTCCAAGTATTTGATGCGAAACTAAAAACCCAAATTTCAACATCATCGTGATTTTCTTTCCAATATTTTTTTTCGGGTGGTCGAATTATCTGAACAAGTTTATAGTTATTGCCAATGGAGTCATACCCAAAACAGAACAAGTTCCGGCGGCCACAATATCCAGGACAGGCAATTACCTTCTTAAGCTTTCTGGTGAAGGGATTCAATAATAACCATCTATAATCGTCGACCTTTCTGGTGTTATATAATAAAAGCAAACCGTTGCATGAGCCATAGACGCTGGATCCATCTCTGATTAATGGATTGTCTAATTTAGTAGCTCTGGAAATTTCGTCTTCGTCATTCAAGTCTACAACATAGAGGCCAGTCCTATCTCCGTCGCTTTTATCATAATCGTGATAATCGTAATAGTTATAGTAAACAAGCAATTTGCGATGCGTTTTGGTCTTCTTCGATTGATTCAGATGCGTCGTCGTAAAAGCAGAGCTGTCGATTTCTTGGCAGACATCTTTGGAAAGGCATCGAAATCGTAAAAGATCCTTAAGCGAGAGACGCAGGAAAATTTCGAAGATTAAGTCCTTGGGGATCATGTCCTACTCTTTTGAACTGTTTTGTTTTTACCTCTAGCTAGAGTTAATTAGTTGGGTTTATATACACATAGAATTATGTAGATTGTCTTGCCTGTCCCTGTTGAGAGATTCACCCACCATAATCAGGTGCGCGACACGGGTCGGATCCAGATTAGTAAGGGCAAAGCCCTAGATATCGGATGGGATACCAAAAAAAAAATTATGTAGATTGTAGGGTTATGGTTGCACCATATTTGTTTTTTTGGGGTCATATTTGAGTTTGATTATATTTGTTTTTTCTTTCCGGGCCATATTAATTGGGTTGTGTTAGGAAAACAGAATCCTAGCTAGTAAAATTCATTAACAAAAATTCTTAACCTGAAATCCTAAAAATAAAGGGTAAAAATTGAAAGTTGAGATCATTGTTTGATAGGGAAAAAACAATTCTACCTTCGATTTCGGTGATCTTGAAACAAATTTATAATCCCAGGAGGAAGTAAATTTTATATATAGGTTACCATTTCATGTTATTTCTTTATAATTTACTCATTTTTGTATGCTAAGATCACATTATGTAAAAATGGGCTGCCCAAGCACATCAATTCTTAGGATTAGAGCCTGAAAGCAAAAGAGAATCAAGGTATACTATGCAAAAAAGATGCCATGCCAAAGAATAAGTAGCAATTTCTAACTTAATTAACTGCGTTCACATCATTTTCTAAGAAATCTTTAAGCTTAAATGAACAAATCCCAATAACATAAACCCAGTTTCACTCCAAGATTGCAGACAACATCTTATTGAAAGAGAAAAAGTAGGCCAGGAAGATTCAATTTCAAATGGCATTTCCTATATCAGTATTGTAGAATAATGAACATTAATAAGGTGCAGCACATTCAAGGGGCCAAAGAGGTTGATGGGAAATTAATAGTTTCAAGGTTAATTATTTCAATGTTAAACTCAAAAACCTATACTACTTCCAAGCAGAAAACTGCATGTTAGAATATTCTTTTGTTTTCAACAAGATGGTTCTACTTCGGCCTTTAGTTCCTTCCTAAACAGATTTATACAAAGGCCCATATTTCCGATGGGTGCAATGAATGTTGTTGGAATTGGGCGAGGTCTATTTTAATACTTGAAGACTACTTCTGGTTCATTTTTTTAAAATATTTGTGTGTCTGGTAGCAGCCCATGTTTTCAGAATGGTCGGAAAGTGATGTCTGAATGTGATATATATAGTCAAATTCAAATAATTAATATCCTCTGCCTATTGGAATTATTATGAGATTGTAAAATTGTTTTTTTTTTAAAGGCGAGTTTTGTAAATTGTGGGTTTTATTTGGGGATAATATTATGTTCTGCAACTAAATGATTGCCAGTCATTTTAAAAAGAAAGTCTTTTCCACATTAAAATTTGATTTCTTGATGTTGAAAATGGCTCAAAGTCAGCTTACTATACTATTCGGCAGGTGACTGAGTCATTCAAAAATTTAGTTTCTCCCAAAGAAAGAAAAAAAAAATTGAAAATTTGTCCTTTTACTTGTAGGTTAAGCTTGATTACTGATTGTATGAAATCAATAATCTTCTGTAAAGAAAGTGTAAAATGGTAAGTTAATTGGAAATGGGGAAGAAAACTCATCTGAAATGGGTATTGTGTGAACAAATAAATTGCCTCTCATATATTGGAAGTTTCATTTCTATATGCATGAATGCATGCATTGGGTTCAAAAATGGCATATTTTATATCTCATCCAAATTTCCTTTTGAAATTTTCATAATCAGATATCCCAATAGACATTGGAATATGCATGAACTTAGTACCAATAAGTCCTTTTATGGATTGTAAGAATGAATGATGAATTGCTTGAACCACAGACATATTGTTAACAGATTTTGCAACTTTTTATTTCTCAAGTTCCCCAAGATAGTAAGGTATTGAATTATTATCCTGATCAATGCTGATATATATCCATTTTGGTTCATAATCTTTGCCAACAATGTCATTGGAACTAGCAAGATTCATGAAAAGCTACCCTTTTTGGAGGTTAATATGTTAAAAATCTAATAATGCCTTATTTGGGAGCAATTGGCTGTAATTTTAAGCCTATATATATACTCACTCAAAGGCTTCCAACCTCCACAGATCAGCAGCAACAAGGTGTTTCCAGAAACAGAGGAGATAAGAAGAAAGCTAGCAAGGGAGAGAAATGGAAGTTGAAGGTCTGAATTTATTGAAGTTTTTCCTATTCATGATGGGAAGCCCTCTCTTCAGACAGATTTTTGGAAGAAAAAATTTCTGTTATCTAAGCATTCAGACTCCGAAAACAAGGTCGTTGTTTATGGCAAAGTCCCAGGACAGTCTCCTCTGATCAAGAACAGAGTTAAGCACCAAGTAAGTGTTCCTGTTGTAATATTAATTAAGAACCTCATTTGTTTGAAGTTTTGCCTAATTTTGTAAACAATATGTTTGTGTTTGTCTAATTAGAGTATAATTTATTACTACATGCAGGTCGCTATGAATCTCAGGCGATCTGGGTGCAATTCACTGGGAAGATGAGACTTTCCAATATGAAGACACATCATATATATCTATGTCAATAAAAATTAGCTAGGGAATTCTTTGAATCACTATCTAAAACTCTAAATTTAAAAAAAAAAAGTTTATGAGAACTTTTTTACTGATATTCCTTCTGTTATATTGATTGAATTCAAATAGTAATTTCCTCTGCCTGTTGGAATCATTGTGAGTTTCTCAACTGTGGGTTTTATTTGGAAATTATATTTTGCATCTAAATATGATTGCCTGTCAATATGATAGTTTTTTTATCAACAGTATTAAATATAAAATTTCTTGATTTTGAAGATAGCTCAAAGTACTTCGCTCAATTAGAAGGAAAATGACTTGAGTCATTCAAAATTTTATTTTGATCCCAAAGAAGAAAATCCCATGGAAAATTGTCATTGTAACTTTATGTAGTAACCTTTTGAAGGAAGTATTTAGTAACCTTGATTATATATAAGTGCAGATGTAACATTTCAATTTGGATGAAGTTTAAAAAAAAAAACCCAAATATCAGAAGTCAGAACAACTTTTCCTCTGTAAACTCTAATTTCTAAGGGATTCTGGCAACTACCACATGCACACTTGGATGACAGGAAAAGATGATTATTTATCGATATTGAAAATTTGACATTGATAATATTGAATTATTGATATAGACCTTGGCAATGACAATGGTAAAGGAATGCTTTATTTAAATAAATTTCCTTTTCTAGGTCCAATGATTGCAATATCCAGAACAGGGGAAAACCTTCCTCCATCTCATCATCAGAAGTTGAATTATTCAAATACAAAAATTTTCCCAGAATTACTAAAAGATGTTAACAGGGTTGCACTTGCATGTATCACAGAATTTGGAAAACCAATCTGATGTTTATGAGAAGCAAAATTTAATGAACAAGGTAGCCAATTTCATAATTGAAACATTTTGATTCTGAAATTTTTACTGATGCAAGAAAAAAAACTGTACTTTATTTATGACCTGCTGCTTTATGAATTTAATGACCCATTTTTCTCCAGATGAAGTTGAAACCATACTTTTAAAAATTAATGACTCATTTTGTCCATAAATAGACAACTTCATAATTTGAAACACCTTTTACTTTTGGGTTCTGCCCTATTACTCAAAGCAATCTGGTTCTGGTATTATTTGATAGATTAGATGGTGACCTTTAATTTTCTTTCCCTGGAATGCACGCGTGCTCAACATTGTCCCTGTTCGAATGGAATTGCGTAGATGAAAATGAAATCTTCTGTCTAACTTAACTGAAGAATTTCCCATGGATTTCATTGCCATAACAGGTTGGTCTTGTTCTTTTCTTCCTTCTTTTTTTCTCTTCCTACTGCTGCCTGGTCCCAAAAGGAATATGCGTGCAGCCTTTATGTAAAGAATAAAGAAGGTTTTGCTGCAAAAGCTGGACACTTAAAAAGGCACATAGGCTTATAGCAGTTACGAATTATTATGTTTTGTAGATACAAACAATCCCAAGGCCCAAGCCAAGCCAGGGGCTACCTACAAAATGGTTGTCCTTGCATGGATTATACTGAATTCTGACTAATTTGGAGTTGAGCATGGATTATATTGAATTCTGACTAATTTGGAGTCAAGTCATTGCAAGGATTATATTGAATTATGACTAATTCGGAGTTGAGCATAGATTATATTGGATTCTGATTAATTTAGAATCAAGTCATTGCATGAATCATATTGAATTCTGACTAATTCGGAGTTGAGTATGGATTATATTGGATTCTGACTAATTTGGAATCAAGTCATGTCGCTTATGGATCAATATTCAAGATGACATAATGTTTTTCTGACTGCATAAATTTTGATGACTTGAATGCTAGAGCCTAGGAGAGATAGTTTCCAGGTTTAGGTACTGAGGGTTGGTGAAGATAAGAAATCCTCTGCTTTTTCAAGTAAAATGGTTCAATCTATGTACTTTCCCAATCCGATTTAATGCCATAATTAGTATTTGATCTCAATTACGATTAGAATTGGCTTAATTTGCTGCTAAAATTAAGCTCATATTTAATCAAACTTGACTCCAAAGTCCAAAATTTGGAAAATACAGACATTGGCAGACTTCATTTTCAGCCCATTAAGCTTTGTCGAATATTCATCCAAGGATTTATGTGAGAAAAAGGGCAGAAATTTAACAACAAAGCACACACTTCCCCATGGACTGGTCTCAAAAGTGGTCCATGGAAATTGAAAACCATGAAAATGAATTGAAATCAGCTCTCTCTCAAAGCAGAGTTTCATTTCGATTATTACAGTTGCAGCCTTCGACTCTCTAAATTACGTCTGGACATTTCAGGGCGTGTCCACTCGATTCAAAGTTGAAACTTGATAGTGAAAGTGGGGCTCAAAAAAAAAAAAAGCCAAGTAGAACCCAAATCCTTCACCCCTTTTTCCCCTTGTAACAAATGCCAAATAGTATAAAACAATTAATATATCTGAAATTTGAATGCTCTTTTGGTATGGTTTGCCTTAAATTGCACTCCTCCAATCTTTTTTTTTGTAATCCTAACTCTTTTTATTTAGGTCCCTGCCCTATCAAAAATTGGTCCCCTTCCGTACGTTACAACATAGAATACACTTGTCCCCTTGGAGGGTCCCAAAGTCTTGTCCAAACCAAACCAAGGGAGGGACCCCTGAGTCTTCACTTTCAACCTTTTTCTTTCTGTTGCTAAAGCTTTTTTCGTCTTCACAACTTCAAATTACTCAATAGCTATAGGGCCATGGCATTGCTTTGTTCTTATTATGAGCTTTGATGATGATCCTTCCAACATTTTACACAAAAGAGATTTGATGAGTTTCGTTTCCATGCATATATGGAAATGATGGTTAATTTTGAGCATGCAATTAATGTTTTGCCAAAATCCCATGAATTTCGTTGAGTTAGCTTCCCTTTTTGCTTGAAGTGATCATTGTTAATAATATCATCATGCTGTAGAAACTTGAGCATAAGTACACCAAGTTTGAGCAAAAAGAACCATCCATTTGACTCAAAATATATATGGAGATCAAAAGGGTATTGGAAAATTGTGCTTCAATGGGAGATCAACCCAAAATCCAAATACTACTACATAATTACTTATAATAATGATCATTTTATACATTTCAACGTAGACAAATTAAAATTTATCAAAGCCGGTTGCTTGGATGAAATTAAAGCCTATTAATTTGCTGAAAAGTAAAAGTTTATGCCAGGTACACATTTCCTCAAAGTTAGTAACTTTTTTTACGACTAATCTACCATCTTGCCCCCTGAACTTGTAGCGTTTAGACGTTTTGCCCCCTGAACTTCAA
Source organism: Corchorus capsularis (assembly GCA_001974805.1). Classification (NCBI taxonomy): domain Eukaryota; kingdom Viridiplantae; phylum Streptophyta; class Magnoliopsida; order Malvales; family Malvaceae; genus Corchorus; species Corchorus capsularis. The sequence continues at coordinate 114,828 of AWWV01012528.1, forward strand.
TCTTGGACATTTTGCCCATGAACTTCAATTTTGGGACGTTTTGCCCCCTCAACCTAACGGCTCCGTTAAGTCGCTAACGTAGCATTGCCACGTGGCACAAAATGCCATGTGGCATTGCCACATCAACGGTTTGGTCCAATGTGGCAATGCCGCGTGGGTTAAGTTTGTCTGACATGACAATGCCACGTCAGCGACTTAACGAAGCCGTTAAGTTGAGGGGGCAAAACGTTCCAAAATTGAAGTTCAGGAGGCAAAATGTCCAAGATTAAAGTTTAGGGGACAAAACGTCTAAACGATACAAGTTCAGGGGACAAAATGGTTGTTTAGTCCTTTTTTTACTAATATTCTGATATCCGGTAATTACATCGAATCTCGTCTATTTTAGAATCAGAGTCATATTATATATACTCTTCTAAGGCCTATTATGATCAAACACTAAAATAAAGGTGAGAATCAAGGCACTATATGCCCCTTCCAAAATGCCAAGAGAATTGGATTCGACTAGATTCAAGTTTGAAAGAAGACAGCAAAAATTAATTGCAGGATTTATCAGAATTGAGTTTTTGGCGAAGTGGCTTCCAAGTTCCAATTAGACAATCAAAAAGGGAAAGGGCTATGAGGGTTAGATATTTACATTTTAGTATGTGAAGCTTCGTAAACTGTTAATTGCGGAATTCCAATTAAAACCAAACACGTGTTCCAATTGTGAAACGTGTTACCGCCATATAGAAACATCGGCAACCGACCCTCACTTCTCTTTATTTTGTCGGCTGTTCATTCAATTCAACTTTGTGAATTACTAAATACCGTCCCATTTT
>AWWV01012529.1:0-82027 GCA_001974805.1 Corchorus capsularis
CTTTAATCTGAGACTTTTTACCCCATAAATTTGCAATATGAGGACATGTTAATCCTTCTCAAACGTCATACTAAAAATGCCACGTAACAATACCATGTTGGACTAAAATGCCACGTGGCAATACCACATCAAACCAAGGTACTGACGTGGTGTCACACGTCAGCAATATTATTTGAGAGGGATTAAAATGGCTTTAAATTACAAATTCAAGGGACAAAATGTCCAAAATTAAAACTTAAGGGGCTTGCCGTCGAAATCATACAAGTTCAGGAGACAAAAAGGACATTAAGTCAAATAATTTTCCTACAATTTTGCGAAAAAGATTTGAAACTAATGTGTTTTTTGTTTTGGGTTACCACTAAAGTTATGTTGCCATTTGCTTGTTAGTATGCATTACATAATTAAACTTAAATTTTGGTAAATCTTTTCATTAAATCTAATAGTTATGTTGAATCAGTTCATTGATCATATAAATAAGTCAATTCGTCGGATTTTAAAACTTTGTTTTCAATGTATATTATAATTATTCACAAAACTTGAACTTGAGATGCAATTTTGTCTATTTTTTAATATCGAATATGATTGAATAAGATAACTAATCTTGGACTTTTAGTCTTTAATTTAATAAATACTAATTAATTTTGCAATAAAATACATGGAAAAGGTTGACATCTTGTGTGATGCTAGATAAGTTTTTTTTTTTTTTTTTTTGTCCCCAAGGGACACCCCAGTGGTTAAGAGCTTGAGACTTCTTGTGGGAGATCCTGGGTTCGAAACCTTGGATGGGCGGTGTGAGATTATGGGAAAGGAGAGGACTACCTCTTATTTTGTAGTCCATTTCAATATCACGTTCATAAATAGCAAAAAATATAAGTTTTTTTTAGGAGCTAAATAAGCTTTATGCTAATATAATAATTGCAATAAGCCAATAATTTAATAATTAAAGTAAGACTTAATCTCTAATGGGTTACTAAAAAAAAAAAAGTAGAGTGGACCACAGAGGCCGCTACTATCCTTCTAACAGCATTGCATTTGAAACAATAAGCTATACTAATGTCGTTGTCACTTTTCTTTAATTTCCACACAAATTATTATTAATAATTATACATAATTGATTATTAGTATTACGAGTTTTACTTTTATAATAATAATTTTTATATAAATATTTTGTTAGCTATACAGTGAAATTAAGTAATGTCGGCATTATTTTATTTTGTTTTTTTGAAATGTCAACTAGCATATATACAAAATTAAATTTCCTTATCTTGCATAATATGTAACCCCCAAAACAAGAAATTAAAAATCTCGTCTTGTCTGAGGTTAGGAAAACCTCAAGCCACGTGGTCAAATAAATGTTATATCGTGATTTTTAAAAAAAAATAATTTGTTGTCTTTTAATTCCAATTTTGCTTATGCCATTGATGTTAATTTTTGATAATTAATCAATATATATATATATATATATATATAATATAGTTTCCTTCGATGAAATTATACGATTCGTATTGCCCCTCCAACTAATTAGAGCTAGCCATTTTTATTTGGTAATACATCTACTACGATTTTTTACCTATTTAATTCGAATCGAATTGAGTAAATTAAAAATATTTAGGTGCCCTTTTAATGATTAATCCATTTTTTAATAATAAAGTCTTAACTTACTCTAAAAATGAGCTAGCTTTTATATACAAAACAAAACTTTGTTTCAAATGGGCACATGTGCAATGTATCTAACTCCAAGTAGTCGCCTTCATCATCATGATGATGAAAATTGAAAACACAGTGATTTTGTAACCAGAAAAAGAAAACACAGTGATTCTCCACCACTTATCAACAATTAATTTCTAATTTTGTCTTTAAGGTGACTACTTATATTCTTCATAAGTGTGGATTGATCCAAGCCCATACCTATCTCTTTCTTTCTTTGTTTTTTTCTCTGGATTATTAATACCCATCTCTTTCTTTTGTTAGGTTAATTAATCTATTGTTCTTTCGATTTCATCTGTTACATATACTTATTTATACGTGGAAGGTTCACATTTTCTTCCTTAATTTGATAAGTATACCCACTTTTATTATAAGTTAATTAGTTCGAGTCAGTTTTTAATTAACACTGTCACTCTAAATATTTTACATGAAATGAAAAATATGATCAGTTTGATTTTCAACTTAAAAATTGTTCTTTTTTCTTAATTTTTCTAGTTATATTGAATTTCGCTTAACCTGAAATCAAGTTGTGTTGAACTACAAATGAGAGAAACGCTCCCCGTATTTTTTTTTCATTGACGAGATCAATACTTTTTTTGTTGTTGTAATTGAGATTAGTAGGAATTAATGAATCCTAAACTATTGGAATTAAAAGTCCAACATTCTACTATCAGGTCAAATGTCCTATGGCATGAGATCGATACATACTAAACTCTTTAATTCACTCAACTAAACATGTATTGGTTGAACTTAATTGTCTTTTCCCCCTTATAATAATGCCAATTGCATATGTTAACATGGTCACGAAGTGATCTAGATCTTCCATATCTGAGAGCACCTTCCTTCGTTTGCAACAAGTAAAAATACTAATTATTTCCTCCCTCACGGTATTGGTTTTGATTTACCTTTAAAGATTAATTAGATTAGACGTTATTAACCAAGTTGGTTACTACTTGATTATTTTACTTTTAAACAAAAAAAGAGTCAAATTTGTCGGTCCAATAGCTAAAACCAGGGTTCATTTTTAATGGTACATAAAACCAGGGCTCATTAACAAGACAAAAACTTCTCAATTTTCATGATGTCAACATTGTCTGCTTTCAATTGCGGTCATTTATGAAATTAACGGTGGTAAAAATATATTGTGGTATTAATAAAATTTAATTGTTTATGTCAATGTAAATACATATATAGTGGGGCATTATTATTTACTACTACTACTATATAAATTTTGGGTTTTGGACTCCTCAAGCGGTTTGTAGAATTGACACATGTTCATTTTTTTAATTAATTAAGTTTTAAATATTTCAATCTAGTCCTTAAGGGACACATGTCACCCTTCAGTACCCGCTTGTGTAGTTTTCTAAACTTCACGGAAAGTGTATTGTATAATTTGCCATAAATTTTTATATGTAATGTAATAATTTAATGATGGCATCAATTAACAACCTTAAGCAATTACGTACATCAAAGTGTGTATATATAAGATCCCCCATGAATCATTTTGATGATGCGCAAATTTATTAGAGTAACTTTCACTCATCGTATATAAAAGATGTGAGTGGGTCATTATTTCTTCTTCGAGAACCTTTTGAGTTTAATTTTGAGTTGGTCAAAATGCAAATTATGATGTTCTTAATTATAATTTTATTTGCTTACAAAAATATTTGGATTGAACACGAAAACTTAAATATTGTTAAGTAGTATATTCAGTTCTCTCTTTTATTCATAAGTTAAAGTCAACAGTACCGGCCGGCCTAATTATTGAATCAAAGTTCATGCATTAAGGAATATTTTCGGCTTCGGATGATTACCATTCATATATGCTTCTTCTTTCGGTTAGTAAGTCATAATTCACATACTAGAATTTATAAAATAAAAAAAAAAACTTTAATTTCTTTCTTCTTCTTCTTCTTCTTTTTTTTTTTTTTTTTGAAAAAATAAATTGGGAAGCAATTCCTATTTTCTATCACGCGAACTTGAAACTCTTCGATGTGAAGTCCCAAACTCAAACTACTAAGATATAATTTTGAATATAATCTAATTAATTGATATAATTTATGCGTCATTTAACTGGATTATACAGGAAGGGAAGAGAAGACTAGGGTTAATGCAAAAGGTTTCTTATTAATGCAAGAGAAAAAATGGAATACGGCTTGGTGTTGGCATTTAAAAAAACAAATTATATAGAAGTGAAGGACAAGTTTCACTCATCAACTAATTTTTTTAATAATGTTATTCTAAATTTCAACATGAAATCACAAGTTGCCGCATAAACTAGGACTTGGACTAAGTATCACAGTTCACAGAAATGTCTGCAACTAATAAAATCGATTTCCCAAAATATGGAGAAGAAAGGAAAAATATATAAATTAAGAGTAAGGACTTTGATCAAATCATCCCAACATTATCATATTATTATTTTTTTGCATAATGTCAAAGGCTTGCTGAGTATATATATAACCTACCCCTTCATTATAATTTAACATTGCGTACCAATATTAAGAAAATTAATTTATTAAATCATAATGTTCTTTAATAATTGTGTTGGTTTCAATTGACGAAAGCAAAAAACCAAAATAAATAATATAGTACTAATAATAATGATTGTTTGCATCAGGCATTTTGCCTTTGACTTTGTTTCTGCACAAAAACCAAAAGGGAAATTGTATCCTTCGAAAATTAGCATATATATGCATTATGTAATTAATCATATGATTTTGACATTTTTTTTCTAAGATATAAATTGGAGAAGGAAGTGAATGAGATAAAAATGAAAGCAAATTCACACAAGTATTTTTTTACAAAAGGAAAACTTGTCTCTTGATTCTTAATGCATCTTGCCAATTTAGCTGAAATTTTCAACCTTTATTTATAGTATATATTGGTATGCATATATTGTACAATGTATAATGTATTTGTTCATTAAATAAATATTTTTTTGTTCATAATACATAATTATACATAATTGTACCGAAAAAAAAAAGAAATCTCAATTTTATTTCTTTTTTGGAACTCTTCCCGCTTTGAACTTATGTTCTATTAAAGGTCTTTACTACATTAATTATAACCGAAATATATATATTTGACTTAATTTTCAAAAAGAAATATCAAATATTGAACTATATATATTATATTCCTAAAAAAAGAAAACTAGTTGATTAAAAAAACTACTTGATTGGCTTGACTTTGTTCGTGCAAATGAACTCAACTTAAATGTGAATTTAAAACTAAAATTGTACACTATTATTATTTTAATAAGATCCGGTGTCCGATAATTATATTTTATCATAATTAATTTATAGTCGAATCGTATCAATATTTTAAAGAAAAAAAAAATTCTCCTAAAGCTCTATAATTATCTTAAAAGACATTGTGCTCCTTGCATCCAATCTAACAAATTTGTGTATAATTAAAATTGATTTTTTTTTTGGGTACATGTATAATTAAAATTGATACACCTTATGATCTTCTTCAAGTAAAGCAAAACTCTACACAACTAAACTCTAAACTTATAGTAAGGTTGAACTCGTTTTTTTTTTGGGTGATGAGATATAAGGTTGAACTTGTTTGTGGGTCCAAAAATGCACTATGAGAGTTATTAAATCTGACTTTGGGACATATTTGAAATCCATTTTATTTTAATATATATATATTTAATTTAATTATTTGTTTTAAGCTTGAAAAGGTAATTAGTATGAAATTTGTGTGTTGTATGTTTCAATGTGACCGGTCACCGGTGGCGGGACAAGCAAAGTCTATATATAACAGAAGAACGTTAAAGCCGTTTTAGAAGAAGGGTTGCAATTGCAAGTGCGTTCTTTAAAAGTAGTGGAAAGCTAGTATTTCCCACTCTCTCTCTCTCTGATTCTTCTTTTTTGTTCATATCTGTTTCTACAGTTTCGAATTATTTAAAGACCAAATCTTCACCACAAAATTAAAAAGCTTTAATCATGGAATCCAACGAATTTGAACACCATCTTCTTCTTTGATCTCTGCCAAAGACTCATTCTTTTCCATCTTTCCTAAACACCCAAAGCTCAGAAACTTGTTTTAGATTTCATTTTTCAAGTTTCCAACTTTGGGTTAGAATTAAAGTTTGTTTTTTTTTCAATGGACTGTTCATTGGAAGTTGCCAAAATGGAGGTGGGTTTGGGATTTAACGTCGTTTAATTGTTTGTAGAAAGAGAAAAACCTTGTTCTTTGGTCAGAAGAAGAATTGTTTTGCTGTGTTTTTTGTTCTATTTTAGCAAAGATGGGGTTTTTGCTGGTTTGTTCAACGGGACCACCGATAAAAACGAAGGGCTGGATTGAGAATAAAACAGGCGGGTCGAGGGTCATATCGTGGAAGCTAGAAGAAGGCTAAATTTGAGTGTAGTGAGTATTTGGGTTTTTAGAGTGTGATAGAAATCTGTGTCTTTTTGTAATTTATTTTTCTTAGTTGAAAAAGTTGAAGCAAAATGGGGACTACTGCTTTAAGGCAGTTGTTGAAGAGTTTTTGCAGCAATTCACCTTGGAATTATGCTGTGCTTTGGAAGCTTAGGCTCTGGGGCCCCATGTAAGTTTCTCTTTTCACATCAATTTACTATAAGAAAGCATATACTATTCTTTGTTATGGCTAAATTTCAACTTGTTTGAATCTCTTGATATGGATGGGTCAATAAGCCTTTATTCTCTTTGAGATGTTGGTTAAATAACCTATGCAGATTCCCCTAGACTTGAATGAATAAATTTTTGGCAACCTTAGCATTTGTAACTACAAATACAAAGAATAGAGACATGGACTTGGAACTGTTTTTCTTTTTAATACCGAAAACCAATGGATAGATGAAAAGGATTTAAGTTGGAATTTTTATGTGTGGCATATTGAATGCTACTTTGCAGATTTATATATAAGTTGTCTCTGTAATGTTATGTGCTTTTGTTAGAGGAGGTCTTCTAGACTCCATCAGTCCATTTGTGGGCAATAGAATCATCTTGCACTTTTTGTCTAGTAGAATGGAATGTAGTATCTTTTTGCCCAAATTTTGTGGTGGTTGAAGTACTTCCTGTTAAGATATTAATATGTAATGAATCTTATTTTTGTTACATTACTTGAATTATGCCTCTATTGTCTGTGAGCAGTATGGTTTATAAATTGCCTTTGTTGGTTTCAGGAGTCTGACTTGGGAAGATGGGTATCCAAGACCTGGAGAATCTGTAGAAAGTATCTCAAGTGATGCTTTCTTTAACAGTGAGATTATCTCCTCACACTTTGAAACGAACATCGATGATGTTTGTTTTGGAGGATATCCAGTTACCCTGGTGGTGGCCAATATGTCACATCTTGAGTATGCATGGGGAGAAGGGTAAGATGTTCTATCTTAACTTTAATTGTTACCAATTAGTGTTCCTTTCTTGTGATAGAATAATATTTCTATACTCTGGTTGTTAAAGTTTCATTGCCTGTGGCTATTCCTGAATGGAAGTTTTAGTATTATACCTCCAGAAACTGATTATGCATAGGATTTCCTTTGGCTCTCATGCTACCATTCTCCTAAACTTATCATTCTGCACATCACAACATCACAATCTTGCTCCACCCCTCCCCGCCCCCTCTCTCTCTCTGTTGCTTAGTAAGATGTTACCCACTATAAAGGTTTGCTCATATAGTTGATTCTTGGAGATTGAAACAACTAAGTGACTTTGGATCTCTAAATTTATCAGGGTTGTTGGTGAAGTGGCATATGCAGGGAAACACTGCTGGGTTTGTTCCGATGATATTTTCACTGGCAAAGCCAACTCGAAGTTAGTTCCCGAGGTAAGTTTTTAATGATATGTGATTCATTTAAGATGGTTAAAGTTCTGCAAATGACAGGTAACTTACCTTATAAGTGTTGTTTTTCAATTGCCAGTGTCCAGCGGAATGGTTACCTCATTTTGCATCAGGAATCAAGGTAACAGAGCCCTCTACTGCACCTTGCTAAAAAATTATTTTAGATGCTTCAGGTTCATGCTTCCACGTACACACTGGTTCACACTTTTGCATGTTTTAAGTTAGTGCCAGCTTAACCGCTCCATTTTAGATCTTTGAAATGGATTATATGTTGATTATGCTTATGCTTGTGCAGACTATTGTGCTTGTACCTGTGCTTCCACATGGAGTTTTGCAGCTTGGTTCATTGGAGATGGTGTGTAGTTGTTCTAAATTTATCTTATTGGCTGTATTAAAATTATAGTCTATTCTGAATAGGTACTTAAAGACATTGCTGTCAAATTTTCAGTCTCCTGTGTTTCTGTCATTTCTGTTACATACACTATGTACAAGAACATCTGGACAGTTTAAAACTCAAGATTTCTGGTAGTGTTCTATTGAGACCCACTTGAACAGCCAGTGCATTAACTAATGGTGAACAGTGATACTTCATCTTGATTCACCCCCAAAGCACACACACATGACATGTCCCCCCTCCTTCCCACCTTGCTTAAATGTAAAAATGGACAATCTGTTATGCTGCCTCCTTATGAGATCCTGTGACTATATATATGTCTTTGTGTATGTGTGACTTCTTGTGACAGCAGTTGTGGATGATTGCATTTCACTTATGTACGTGATGCATCTTTTTGTTTTGGTATCTTATTTTCTTCTGTTTCTTTCCCTGTCCATCAACAGGTTTCTGAAGATTTATCCATTATTTCGTATATCAAAGAAAGATTTGCCTGCAAGGACATTCACGCTCAGTTACCGTCATCATTAATGTCAGGTCTTTTGGAGAAGTTGGAAGAGTCTTCAAGTGCATCAATCAGCCCACTGAACTCGGAAGATTCAAATGACGTTGACAGCATCAAGCACAATGAGTTGAGTATAGATCAGATTGTGCCACTGTCAAGTATTCAGGATGCATTTCAGGCACCTGGAATTGATCTGCTGGAGGTTGTTGAAAGTGAAAATAAGATTAGCATCCAACCAGTTAGCCTCAATGAAGCATCATCACCATTAAGCCAATCTATAAATTCCAACCAGCTGGCCATTGGGGAGAGGGAGTTGATGGGTTTGTATTCTCTTAAGGAAGAATCACAGACATACCCTGAATGCAATGGTTACCCTGTGGGTGAGTGTGGAGAAATCTTAGATGGACTTATATATCCTTACCCTGCCAGTGATTTTCTGGATCTACCTCTTGGAGACTACAATTTTGATGATGCCAGTTTCCTTGACTTCCACGAAGATTGTGAATTGCTCAATGCACTTGGATCAGGCTTTCAAAGACAGGGCAATGAATACTTGTGGGAGTCATCGTTTCTGAATGAGGATGTATTGAGAGATCTCTTTGATGGCATTGAGCCTTCATTGTCCACTGAAGGAGGTGATGAGTATCTATTGCAAGCCGTGGTTGGCCAAGTATACGATGAGTCTGTTGATATTGCTAATAGATCCAATCATTTCATGACATCAAAGGGACAGGTACCTTTGTCTTCTCGACCACAAAGTATGAGAGGCAATCCTATTTCAGTGAGCCAAGTTACATCTGCATTTGTTGGCGAGCCAAAACATACTTCTAGTTCTAAGACTACAGCTTCTTTCCAGAGTACGGTTAGCACCATAACTGATAATAAGAAGATGGGAAAAGATGGCTACTACACGCAATCCAAAAAAGGACTGAAGCAATCAAGTGTCACCAAAAAAAGGGCAAGACCTGGTGATAACCCAAAGCCAAGGCCAAGGGATAGGCAGATGATCCAGGATCGGCTGAAGGAGCTGCGTGAACTTGTTCCCAATGGTCCAAAGGTCAGTGGTACCTCCAAATTAGTGTCTATTGTGCTTTTATGTCTTTGCTTATCTTTTTTATGCTGCCTAAGTAGCCTTATTATACTTCTTTGACAAATTCAGTATAGCATTGATGCTCTCTTGGATGAAACGGTCAAACACATGATGTATTTGAGAAGTGTGACCAACCAAGCTGAGAAATTGAAGCAGTGGGTGCACCGGGAGGTATGTGAAGTAATTCTTATAAGATTCAAGCATAACAGTTGCCTTTCCTCTATGACCTTACCAAATCTTCCTTTCTTCTCTCTGTAATTAACTTGCAATAATTTTCTAATTGGGTCATAGTTAGGTGTGTAAGATGGAGCTCTGAGTGAAGTAAAGGTCATTGAGCTCAAGCTCCAGGCTTTACTCTTGAGTTCAAGGACCTTGTTGGAGTTAAATTGCTATTTAGTTCAAATGTACCATGATTTTATCATGCTATGAGCTTAAAGGCAGTCAGAATTACTAAGCTGCAAATGTGATGCTCCACAGGTGTCTGGTCGCAAGAATATTCGATCATCTCAAACCAAAGATGGACACCAAATTGGAACAAGCTGGGCTTATGAGATTGGGGATCAACTGAAACTATGCCCCATTGTTGTAGAAGATCTTGCAGTCCCAGGCCACTTACTCATAGAGGTCTGTATTTTGTAGCATAACATGAAGACTTAAAGAAAGTTCATATCAAGATTATACTTTTTTATATGTCTATAGTATTTAATCTTCATATCAATTGGTAAACTGAATCCTTTGCAGATGCTATGCAATGACCATGGTATGTTTCTAGAGATAGCTCAGGTGATCCGAAGTTTTAATTTAACAATCTTAAAGGGTGTAATGGAGAGCTGTTCAAACAATACATGGGCTCATTTCATTGTTGAGGTATCAAATTATCTTTATAATCTACTTGTTTACACCATGACCGTATTTACCATAAACATTTCTCTGACATATTTACACTCCATGCAGGCTTCTAGGGGCTTTCACAGATTGGATATTTTCTGGCCTTTGATGCAGCTTTTACAGCGTCAAAGAAATCCTACTTCAAGCAAGATTTAGTGATGAAGAAAAAAGCTCACCTGTTTTTACAAATTGTGAGGAGATTTTCATTAGCAAACTAGACATATTTGTCCATAAGACTTTCCATTACCAAACTAGGAAATGACAAACCTACTGATTAAGTGATTATCTAATGTATCAGTACAAGTGTTTATTGTTTTGTGTGTACAAATTCTAATGCAGTTTGGCACTGCAATCGGCTGTTAAAGACAAACTAGTTCCTGAAAGAATGAGCACATGTTTGCATTGCATGGATCTGCAAACAGCAAACTTTATGTACTAATGTACACAAAGAGATGAATACATCAACGAAGCGTGACTGGTCAGTGCATCTCTATCCTAGCAAAACTGTACTTCCATCTTGTCAAGAATTTGGGGCAATAATTGGTGCTTCTGCTAGCAATAGTGTGTGCCACCAACCGCAAGCAACATCTTTTGGTAGACAACCATCTAGAGGAACCTGGGCAGGAATGTTGCGGTCGATTGTATCACCCAGACCAAGCTGCATGCAGACAACGAAGAGTATGATTAAGAAGATCGTGTCGATGACTTATGTCAGGTTACTAAGCGTAGAGGATGGTTGAAACATACCTGGCCATACTTATTCCAGCCCCAGCTAAGTACTTGTCCATCATCTTGAAAGAAAAACAAAAAACAGTCTTAGGCCAGAAACTTGAGAAGGCGGTTAAATATTATACTTCCTAGTACTATTAAGCTGATCTTTTCTCTGTTGGGAAGCAAACTGTGCTGATCTGTTCTAAATTGGTGAAGCAAACAGCCAAAATGTATTAATATGTTTTCTTGTGTGGCTAGTGCATAGATTCCCTCAAACAAATTCTAAGCCCCTTATATTTAGTGTTTCAATCGTTGGATTTATTAAAATGCCAAATATCATATATATTATATTGTGTAGTTTCCAAGCCCTTTCTGGCCAAACAAAAAAAAGTTACCGAAGCCATGGCAAATTCCACATCCCTAATAATGGTTTCATAAAAGACCAGCAGAACAAACCAAGAGCTAGTTCGATATAGTCCATCTTTCTTCCTTATGGATGATTCCTTCCTATGTATTTCTGTGGTCATAATTATACGAGTCATACCTGTAAGTATAGCACTGTGACGAGCCCCACAGGATACCACCTTTGCATGCTTGCCCTCCAAACTTGTTGCATCCAATCTCCTTGGTGTTGTCTGAAAAGCAGATATGGAAACAAGTAATTAGTTTCTGGAACTTCACCAGATACCTCAATATTCTTGAATCTGGAGTAACAAGCTTAATTCTGATGATGAAAATGAACAAGAAAGAACAAGTTTAAAAGGGCGTTTTAACTAAGCCTATCAATAGCTTAATCTAGTTGGCAGTCAACACCTAAGCTTAGTCTGTATATCATACATTCTAGCGTCTTAGCAAATGATGACATATACCCCTTTCAGGAATGACTAAAAGTGAAGTAGATGACAGAATTTAAATGTACCTCAGCCTGCTCAGCACCAGTACCCAGCTGTCCAAATTGATTTCCACCAAAGGCATATACCTGACCATCAGCAGCTATGCACATAGTATGCCATAAGCCCGCTGCAACTCCTAGGACTTGAATACCCGATAAAGAAGAAACACATGTTGGTCTCAAAAGATCATTTGTATTTCCCTGGCCACACTGGACAAAAAGAGGCAGAATAATTTTAATATCTCAGGCTAAATAAACAAACTAAAATAACATAAGAGCAACGAGTTTAAGCTCAGTTAAAACAAGCGCACCATAAATGATAACACAGTTTTGATTCCCATATTTCCAGAGATACACATATAAGGCAGAGCAGCATAAAAGATGTGCCCTTCTATCCATTAATCTCAATACAAGGGGCCAAAAGGAAAAGGAAAAAGGCAGGAGAAAACATTTTCAGCGTTCATTCTCCAAAAATATCAAAGAAATCAAGAAGCCACACAACATGTGTCAATGAAAATGGGTATACTTTTGGAAAAATGAAAATGGCAATTGAGTGGAAATGGAAAAAATTTTTATTTTATTTTGAGATTTTCACTCCATTGTCATTTTCATTTTCTAAAACTATACTTGTTTTCATTGACACATGCTATGCAACTACCTAGTTTCTTTGATATTTTTGGAGAATGAAAACAGAAAATGTTTTCTCCTACCAAACATAGCCAAGTTATTGCCACCAACAAGATAAATAATAGATTCAGATTTAGAACATTCACCTGTCCATACATTCCCCAACCAAAGGTAAGTAAAACTCCAGCATCTACAGTTGAAAAAGCAATAAAGGGCAGTCAGAATTTATAATGGTATATAACTTATTGCAACCAGAATCAAAGTAAGCCAACCATGTCAGAGAAAAATAAACTAGAATTATTATCTTGGTGAACGTCATAGCCACTGTTGAACTATAATGCAAAATGATAGCAAAAACTAAAACAGTATGTTTAACTTATGAATTGAAAAATAAAACAAAAATTCTTTCCAGCAACTTAATGAATAGTAATTCTACCACCAAACGCTGACCTGTTATTACTGCACTATGCCGACCTCCACAAGCAATTTCCTTTACATAGCTTCCAACCACTTTAGAAAGTTGCGCTTGTGAATTCAAGCTTCCTTGAGCTGCTAGAGGCCTATCTTTTCCCGAAGTAGTCTGCTCAATGCATGGTATGAGGTGAGGAGAGGACACCATTTTTATTCGAGAACCAAGGCCTAGCTGTCCTTCGCCTCCATAGCCCCAACCCCATACCTGTCCCATATCTGAAACCCCGGTAAAAATATGATGCATCAGGTGTCTTGCTTTAGATCAAAAATCTTCGATATCTTCGTACTTCATACAACCTACAAAACTCTATGGTGTGATGACGAGGGGAGACTTCTTCACCTGAAAATACAACTGTCCAGGCCGGTGACCCAAATTGTAGTTTATTTACCTGACAGTACTAAAGTGTGGCGCCCGCCTGCAGCAACATTTGTAATCCTTACTCCTGGACCCAGAGTCACGAGACAGGGAGACACCGTGAAAAATTCATCTCCAGAAGTTACGCTTTCATTTTCTTCCTTTGCTGTAGATATTCTTCTTCGCTTTGTGATTTCCTCCCCAGCCTTTCGATTCTCTATTTGAGGAACTATTCCAGCACTTCCATTTGTGCCTCGCAACGTTGGACTCACTTAAGAAATTAAAATCCATAACTTTAGATTTTAAGGATTGAAATAGTACATATTTGTTATTATTGAGATATAAAGGCTTCAAGTAAATCACCTTGTTCAGTTTGTAAAGCACTCTGTCTTCCAACAGTATCTTTTTGAAAGCTCCCTCCAGTAACCAAATCACGGGTGATTTTCCCGGAGGGAACACACTCTTTCCAGCCCCATGTGTACACTTCACCTGTATCTGCACATTGAAATTTTGAAAATCCCATTCAAGTTCTGTTTGCAAGAAAACATTATTAAATAAAGAAAATAGTAGGAAAAACCCATTTTCATGCCAAGAGGCATTCAGTAAAAGCCAGTGGCCATAATAAACAAATTACTATCAAAATCTCTTTTCAAACAGTCTTGACAAATCAATTAAAGAGGCAAGGTCCCATATATCATGGAGACTATATGAGCCCAAAATATCTACCAGTCTAATACATTTTTCTGACAATTACGAGAACCAACAACTGTCTCTAAGATATTACCTATATCGCCGTGATGAAAGAACAATAGTCATCAGCATTTCCCAAATAACTTTCAGAATCTTCATCTCTCAATCAGTAAACATAACTTGTGTTCTTGTTTTCTTCGCACCTCAAAGAACTTTATTTGCAAATACTTTATATAAGCTAATTGATATTCTATCAAAAAAGAAGAGAAATAGGAAATACAAAGGACTTACCAGTTACAGAGATACAATGAGCCCAGCCAGCAGCTGCCTTCACTATTGAAGCTTCAGTTGGAAGAAGAAATGGTTCTGGCGTTTCCTTAAAAATTGAAAAGAAAAAATTGTTCCCCCAAAAAGAATATATTGCATTTAATCAATTCAGAGAAAACAAAACCCTTAATCATTTTTCTTAAACTGAATAAATTAGAGAATCACTTCATTTACCCCATGCTTTCCTGATGTCAAGTAGCTTTGCCCTTCATCATCTGCTGAACCCCAAGTTATCAGCTTGCCGCAACCTAAATTCCCAAGAACCAAATCATCAAACTTTTTTAATCATCAGATTAAAGTTCAATACTTTTTAATTCCCCAATTAAAATTTTCTTATGTTCATCTAACTTTTGACTGATTGTTAAGTATTTTGTTTTAAGTTCAACTTAAATCCACTTAATAATTTTAAAAAATAAAGCTCCTCAACTCCATAAACAGGTAAAAATAAACTTAAATTGAAACATTAACAAGATAAGGAACAAAAAAAGAAGAAGAATCTTCAGCAAATAGTGAAGAAAACAAAAAGATGAACCTGAAATGGCCATAGCAAATCCACAGCCACCACCACAAACGTCCTTCCATGTAGAAACTCCACCTTGAACCGAAGCCGGTAACCGTACGGGAACCGGAGACAACATCGGAGATTTCTCCGGCGAAGCTCCCGGTAAATATCCCCACATATAAACCGACCTTTCTTTACATTCCTCCATCTTCACTTCTTCCGTTTCGTTTCCATTCATTTCCTAACCAATTTTAAAACAAATCCCACTCTTTATCTCCCTTCCGTTTAAATTTTCCGGGAAAAAGAACTGAAAATTAATTGCTCAGAAAAATTTTCTGATCCGTTTCTCTTTGGAAGAGACGAGGTACGACTCAAGAGAGAGTAATAAAAAGTTTATTAAAAATCGAAACGGGTGAATTAAAATTAAATGGAGAATCTTAACTGACTAAGCCCGTATCATTAACAGAGTAATAACGTATGCCACGTCGGACTCCACGTCATTGAAAAGACACGTGGCGTAATCAGCACCGCGTGTTTGGATTATTCTTTTTATGCCACGAGCTCCCTGGAACTTTCTGGAAGGAAGAGAGAGAATGACACTTTCCTCGTTTTCGAAGCTTGTCTGGTTGCTCGCCACGTGGTGGGGCTAACCCAACAAAAAAAAGTTTTAGTAAAAATATTTTAATCTTTGCGATTGTGATTTAGATTAGGTTTTTTAATCATCATTATTAGTTTAATCGTTTCTATGTTTTGGGTCTTACTTCTTAGGTTTGGTTGGAATCCAACGCCCCATCACGCTCGGTCGGGATTACGTGGCGTTATCTTGTTCGTTTGTTTTTGAATATTTTGTAACACATGGGCAGCTCCCACTATATTATAAAACACAAACTCAATCATCATCAATTGGCTTAAGAATTGGTTTTCTTTTCCTTAATTTAATTATTAATTATTAATGATGACAAAAGTAATGAAAAGTTCTGCAATAACATGCCTAATTTCATCGGTCCATCTAGAACAAATGCAATTTTTTAATTAGTAAATAAACATTATTGTACCAATGTGAAGACTTGTATTAGTAGCTGTGATTAGTCAAACATGGTTGGTCGTTTAAGGTGATAAGATAACATGGATTTAATTACTACAT
This sequence comes from Corchorus capsularis, assembly GCA_001974805.1. Lineage (NCBI taxonomy): Eukaryota > Viridiplantae > Streptophyta > Magnoliopsida > Malvales > Malvaceae > Corchorus > Corchorus capsularis. Next base: position 16,116 of record AWWV01012529.1, read on the forward strand.
TTTGAAAAGTTAAGAATATGTTTGTGTTAATCAATGTTTTAATTACAGTGATTATATATATTTGTCTAACTTTGATTGTTCCATAAATTGAAGTTGTTGCAAAGTTTGAATGGACATTCAATCAAGTCTCTTCTCAATCACTCTAACAAGCAAAATTCATGCAGTTCATCCTATTAACCTAGTACTAGTACTAGTATATGCATTGTTGACTTGCAGAATTGCTAGCTAGGATTATAAAGATGTAATTCCTTATCATGATGATATTAAGATACCAAAACACAGTTCATATATATTATAAGACTAGACTTACGGGTCACATCATTCTCGAACAACGGATAATTCAACATGAAAATCTCATCTAAATACATGTCTTCGAGCAAAGTTTGCTAAGAAATTTGCATATCTATTATCTTTTATTAAAAAAAAAAGTGTAAATACAAAAAACATGATTTATATTCTAAGACTAGATAAGTTAGTCATATCATTCTCTTGAATAGCGGAAAAGAACCTCTATATATAGTTGAATTATTATTCAACACGAAAATCCCATATCCACAACTCTGAGCAAACTTGCTAAGAAATCTGCACATCTATGACCTCCTATGAAAATGTGTCTAATTAACTTCTTTCATCCATTTTAACTACAATGCATGATTTATATAGTAGTAACTTGAAAGCTACTGATTTAGACGTTTACACAACAGCTGCAGCCTACAAATGGATGAACTGTTTCCTTGAAGAATGTTTTATTTTTTATTTCTTGAATTAAAAGCGTAAGCTAACCATTTTAACTTTAGAGAAGGAATCTGAAAACTGGTTCATTTCAGGTTAAAGTTCGATTGAAGTTTTGTGAAAAGCAAATTGAGTAGGATATAGTCCAAAGCTGTCAAATCCTCAAAAGTTAACTGTACATGATTGATTGCTTTAGGGAACACAATTAAATTGAGTAAACATAGGATTTCCATAGTTGCAGAGTCAAAATCAATAACAGCTTCTAAGCTAACCTAGAAGCTGAGTAGAGGGAAAGATACAGTTAGGCTCTCTTATTTTCCCATATTATCATAAATGTGGATCAAGTTCATTATTGGTATAGCTGCCATGAATCTTGCCATTGCAATAAATAAATTGAAGAAAAAGGAAAAAAAAAAAACAGTTAAATTTTGTGTTAAAATCTCTATGCAGAAGAGCTGTCAGAATGGGTTGCTGCCATGAATCTTGCCCTTGCAAATTGCAATGAAAATTCAAAAAAACTTTTTCTTTACCTAACAAGGATTTGCATATGTTGGAGATTCTTATACTAAACCGTAATTGTGTTAAATTTTTGCTTGGGTCTCAGAAAGAGGCCCAAAAGGTTGAATTTCTCTTCTGGTGAAATAAAAAGCTAAGCCCAAGCTTTTCAGCCCAAACCCAACTAAGAGATTTTCTTGGATTTTGGAAGTTCCAAATGGAAGTTTTTCAGCTTTGCAATCTTCAATTTTTAATTTTTAACTGCAAATTACAATGTCCAAAAGCACTAGAAAAGTAGAAGAGAAACATAAACACATTTTACTATAATTCAAGAAAGAAATTACATGAGTCTTATACAACATAAACACTTAATCCACACCAAGAACATGTTTATTTGAAACACTGTTTGAATACTACTTTTAAACAGATATTTATGTCATGTTGACAGTATAGCTGCAGGATGCTAGGAATTTCAATTTCAATGGCTAGGGAAATTGAAGCTGAAATTTTGAAATGGCCAACAGCCACCGGCTGTATACCCTCCATCTGCACAAATCACCTGTCCGGTGACAAATGAGGCGGCCGGAAGGCATAGGAATGCCACCACTGATGATATCTCTTCTGGTTCTGCAATTCTTGGCATTGGTGTTCCCACTATTAGCCTCATAAATTCCTCCACATAGGCGGCACCCGGCTCCTGAAACATAGAAACAAATCAATGTATACTGATAGACTAGATAAGGTAATTTATTGTGCATTGTATATAAAGATCCAACCCGAACTTGCGAGGCGCTTTTAAAGCAGATATAATACTCGCAGGTTAGGCCAGGTCTCTACACTGTATATCGAGGCAAGTTAGGTAGGTAATTTACTGGGGCTTTAATGGTGGTTCTGACACCCCATGGTGCAACAGTATTCGTCCGAATTTTATCCTTTGCCCATTCACATGCCAGATTCTTCGTAAGTTGGTTGATTGCTCCTGAAATTGCCACAATTGGGTTACTTGGTGACATTTTTGGCTGAAAAACTCATGTTTTAGTTTCAGGTTATTATTACCTTTAGCTGCTGCATAGGCAGATGATCGAGGTATAGCTATTGAGCCAGCTATCGAAGAAATGAACACAATACTTCCATTTCCAGATGCTTTTAGCAATGGATGCGCAAGTTGAGAAATATGGTAAGGAGCTTCAAGGTTGGTGCTTATCATAAATGAGTAATCTTCCATGGTATGTTCCTCGCAAGGTTTGAGCGTTGTGGCCCCAGCATTATTGACCTGACAAACAAGAAACTTGATTTTGATTTCACTTCAATTTTTTCTTTTTGGTACTTGAGGGATCAAACCCTAGCCACGAGTCGAGTACTCTACCACAAGGGCAAATGCCAGATACCCACTTCAATTTTTTAAAACTTGTTATGAAAATTCTCCCTGGAAGACATATCCTTACTTGTTGTTCTCAGTATGAAACTAGATTAGACTAATCAAACCCCAAAGTCTGACCTAATTGGCAGCTTAAAAGTCTAGCCTAAGACTTATTTTAACCTATTTGGCATGCTTGGGAAAAAAAAAACAAAAGACAAAAGAACAAACATATAGAGGTGAAACTTACAAGGATGTTGAGTTTGCCATCAAAAACAGAGGAGACAGTCTCCATAAGTGCCTCTCTTTGTTCTTTAGATGAAAGATCACAAGCAGAACCAGTCACTTTAAACCCTTTGCTCTGCCATTCTTGTAACCTTGAATCAATCTCTGTCTGGTTCCTGGAACATATATGAACTATTGCCCCAAATGCTGCTAGTTCTTCCACAATAGCATATCTGACATATATATATACAGCAAAAAACAAATCAAAACCCAAAATTTGGAAACAAAAATGAAAATTTTGAGACAGAAAAAAAAGATGGGAATTTGGAACTTGGGAAGTTTTACCCTATGCCTCTTGTTCCACCAGTGACAAGGGCAGTCATGCCCTGAAGAGACCATCTGTTTTTCTTGGAACCAGCTGCTTCTGTTCCTGCCATTTTAGCACCTGGGAAATTCTTGTGTTCTGTTTTTTTGATTTTGAATGAATAGAATAGAAAACAACTAAAGATTGCAAGTATTTAAAAGCTTTTTAAACTGAAACGTGGATGGATTAGTTTGAATTAAGAAATATTTATTGGTCTGTCAAACCCCTTTCAGTTTCAGTCACCCTAACAAACAAGATTAGATTCCAGGAAAAGACAAACATAAAAGCGTTGAAAACATCGAGCTATAAAAAAATAATATAATATTTTCCTGGAAAATTTTAGCTCATGACCTTCTCTTTTTAACCTGATTCCCAGGGCCGGATAAGTGCTTAATGGGGCAAAAACATCACTATATATATTAAAAAAATTTCACTACTTTTAGATGAATGATGACTATGAAATAGTAAATAGTTTCACTTTTAGAAATGGTTTAAGAATCTTTGAAAGGACAAAAAAAAAAAAAAGATGAAAAATCTCAAATTCTATTTATTACCATGATATTATTCTTTTGTTAAGGAACAATTAATATTGCTATGAAGGATCCACAGAAAGTAGCCTACATTTGGTTCTTAATGTAATAATATTATTATTTTCAGAAAGTAAAACATATAGTAATAAAAAAAATTATAAACCTTGTGTGGATTCGATTAATGAAAGAATAATTTTATTAAGATGTTTGAAACGACTGGAATTGTCTAATATATATTAATCAGTTTAATACTAAGTCAATTTGAATGTATATAAGATCTGGTATAAGATATGCAAAGCATCTTTGACCTTGTCATTGGGTGATAAATATAGAGCCAAATTGATGATCTAAAGCCTGCAACTACTGTTTATCAGTCGAATAGAAGGAATTTAATACCCTTTAAACAAGGCCTTCAATTCAATTTTTAAAGATCATCGATCAAAACAAAATAAGGTTAGAAGAGTTTTCTCGGTTTAAGATTAGACTCAACACAATCCGACTTTGTATTAATCATGATCCAATATCATTCATTTGTTAATCAGCGGATATACATCCGAAGGGTTTATAATGAAAGAGGAAAAAAATTCCTACACATCTTCATATATGTAATGCACTAAAATAACCTTATACTAAACACAACATCTATAATGTAACCCTAATATCATTTTTTTCTAATTTAGAGTTAATTAGCATCATTCGACTATGCATTAATCAAAGATTTAACATAATCCCATGAAACTTAAAATAATAAAAATAAAAATAATAAAGGCGCCGGAGAATTTCCTAAACATCTAGATGTCATGCTCATGAGGTCAATTCTTTTGAATTGAAGTTATTTATATTTATCTATTTTTGGATAGAAATGTGATGCATTGAAATAACCAAGTAAACACGAAATCTATCATCTAGAAATCACGTCTTTTTTGACCAAAACCAAGTACACACCACAAACTGAAACAATAAAAACTACTAACATCATGCACTGCAAGCAATTGAAAGTAATACTAACGTCTAATTAACTGATCAAATTAAGTATCACGCCTTATAACCCACAAACTCATCATTTGATTTACGTGAACATGAAATTGTATATTTCGTTTGGCATCGTTTTCGTTTTTCTGTTTTTTGTTTTTGTTTTGTTTTCGTTTTATTTTTGTTGCGCTGTCAATTTTTGAAAACAAAAACATGTTTGGATATATAGTTTAGTTGTATGTTTTTAAATAAAAAAGTAAAAGAAAAAATGGTTAAAAAGCATGTGAGTTATTGTTTATCATTATCCTTCTGTGTTTTGGAAAAACATGAAAACACAAAATTTTTGCTTTCACTCTCTTCCAAAACACTGCTTCTATTTCCAAAATTTTTGAAAACAGAAACAGCCTGTCAAATATATTTTCACTGTTTTGTTTCCAAAAACAGGAAATTGACAACAGAAAACAGGAAACAAAAACGATACCAAACGAGCTATAATTCTTCTTGTTTAATGAACATTTTTGGAAGTTGGGAATTCTTTTGGCTTAGATAAAGAAAATTAAACAGGTTTCTAGATAATGCTTCAGTCTTCACTAATTAATTAAGTATAAAGAAATTTAAAATATTTGAAGAGAGAATTAAAAAAAAAAAAAAGACACACGATTTTCAAAGTCAGTATCTTATATTATGATGTTCAATTTAAATTACTTATGTTGAAGACGGCAGCAACATATATACTACTAATCTAGAAGAGAAATAAACTGTGTTGTTGTTCTCTTGTCTGAATGTCGAATTGTTAGCGAATTTCAGACAACGTTAACTTTGTAAATGGAGAAACAAGGCCATGTCACCATCTTATTGTCGCTTTAATTTTCCTACTAATTTAAGATTTTTTTATTTTTATTTTTTGTGTTAGGTGTGTTAATTGTCATTAACAATCTCCCAAATCTAATACGAACTGTGATTTTTTCTACCTTTTTTTAATTTAATTTCTTTTGAGAGTTTGAACTTTGAACTTTGAAGTGCATATATTATATGGGTGATTATATGATATACTGGCGGTGTAAATTTTGGACTCCACAAGCGGCCTGTGGAGTTGACACATGTCCCTTTTTTGAATTAATTAAGTTTTAAATATTTCAATCTAGTCCCTAAGGGACACATGTCACCCTTTAGGACCCGCTTGTGTAATTTTCTAAAATCCACCGCCGGTGTATTGTATAATTTGCCATATTATATTGGATTGATCCCAAGAAAAAATAAGTGATATTGGGTGTATTCAGATTCAGGCCCAAGTAATACGAAGAACTTAAATTCATTATAACGATAAACATACTAAAGCCCATATGATAGGGTCTTATTAAAGCCCATTAACTAAGACCCAATTATCTGATGATTTTGATCCAAATCGGTTTTTATTTGCAATGATTTCTTTCTAAGTATGACATCCTCAGTTATGTTCTAATTACAATGTTTTTTTCATTTTTATATCATGGGATTATCAAGAATCAAATTCTAGTCATCATCGGAATTAAGAATACAAGACCAAGTAAAAAGTAATAGATATACTGAAAAATCAAGTAAAAAGTGATAGATATACTAATCTCTTTCTATTTCATGTATGGAACAAGACCAACAATATTAAAGATAACATGAATAGTAATTGTTTTGAACTTTATTTGCTTAATTAATTTGTCTAAAGGATTCTATTTGAGTTATCTATCATATTTTATCTCAATTTGATAATTTTTATTAGATTGGGTTTTGTGTTTTCATAAAGGGTTTGTTGGTTTTTTCACCAAAAAAAGGGGTTGTTTTATTTTATTAGCTAACAAACGCTCCATATATAATATATGGCCCAATGGCCAATATTTAGGGGAAAAAGTATACTCTTATTATTAATTACACAAGTGAATCGGCCGGTGCATCAGGCGTTCAGAAATCTATTTCTATGAATAATTTTCTATTTAAATTAAATTATTTAATGCGTAGAAAAGTTCGAAAGTACTATAATTTTAAATAGGCATAAATGTCATTTTGCACCCTTAAGTTTATACGGACTGCCACTTTGCACCCAACTTTTATATTTTGACCAAAATGTCCCGTAAAGTTTTATTTTTGTGCCACTTTATACCCTCTGTCATGGTAGGACAAACGGACATCTGACATGGCATGCCATGTGGGGAAAATATGACACGTGGCATGTGGCATTTTTGACACGTGGCGTGGCACGTTTTCTTTTTTGTACACGTGGCATGCCACATGGCATTTTTGGTACACGTGGCATGCCACGTTGGATGCCTGTTTGTCCTACCATGACGGAGGATGTAAAGTGGCACAAAAATAAAACTTTAGGGTGTGTTTTGGTCAAAATAAAAAAGTTGGGTGCAAAGTGGCAATCCGTATAAACTTAAGGGTGCAAAATGATATTTATGCCATTTTAAATGTGTTGCATCTTTAGAGGCTATACTATTAACATTGAGCATATGCCCTAAAGTTAGCAATAAATAGTAAATATTAGTTTGTACATGGACAGGTGCATAGAAAGGTGCAATAGCTTCAATTTTGTTTCCTCCTTTAAAGTGTGTAGCACTTAAACAAAAACTAAGTTTACTCTTTTCTTCATATGGATGAAAGGCCTGAAGAGATATTACAATTCTAACATTCATTAGCAAAAGTAGAGATAAGGGGGATAGGATTTATTATAACATTTATGTGAAAGGAAAAGATAATTACAAAAAAGGACTCAAGGGCAAGAACTAGTTAGAAACTAATTTAGGGTCTTCTTAGTAATTTGGAAAGTGGGAAAAGACAGAAAACGACAAAAAAAGTTCAAATAAAGCCTCCTCAATTCCTCATCGATCCTCAAAAGGGGCATTTGATAAATTTACTAGCTATTTCAAATAACATTTAGTATATATTTTTTTCGTCCAGAGGAGAGGCCGGAGGTTAGAAAATCTTAATTTCATATTGATACTTCATATGCTTCATGCCTTCCCCTTTGGCTAAATTTAATTTTGGGGGAAGATTGCCAAAAATGAAAATAAAGATCAAAACTCCAAGTCCAAGACATCCCATTAATAGAAATCTATTATTCGGACTTAAGGAAAAAAATTCCACGAACATGAAGAACATTATATTAAGTCACTAAGACACTAATATGCTATAGTGTTGAAAGATGACATACTTAATTCATCATATTAAAAACTATTAGTATCTTCCTTTCCTTGCCGTGTTAGTTATACAAAGATTTGTATATTATAATTTAATCAAATGATATCAATATATTATTATAATTTCCTCCCCTTTCTTAGTTTGATTGATTTGTATATCGACATTGACAACGATTTACAACAATAATTCCTTTCATATCTTCCACTATATAGTATATATTTCTTTGAAATTACATTCAATTCAAATTTCAATTTAATCAGTCAAATTGTGTGAAGTGTTTAATTAATAAGTCTTTCGAGAGCCATATATATGTGGTTGACGAGGAATTTATTTATAGGGTAAAAGGAAAATTTTGTAAAAATTTCAATACAAAAAAGGGAAAATATGAAGAGGATCTGAGTTATATTATTATAAAATTAATCTGCATATAATAAAATATAATATAGTACTTAAGAAGATTATAAACTTTTTCCTAAAAAAAAAAAAGAAGATTATAAACTTTGAACTTGTGGAGTAAATTAAGGGAGATATACATCTACGTACTTTTCAAATTTATAATTATTAATAATGAATGTTCGTGAAAGTTGCATTATTTAAAGTACTAGTTGCACCTAAAAATTTGTCTTCATTTTATTTAATTTAAAAAAGTACTCCTTAATATACAATATATTTGGATAATGACATACCGACAGTATTCTTCATTTTTCTTCAAAATAATTCATTGATAAATACCAGTAGTTTATCAAATAATGCATATATTTAAGCAAGTATATATATTAAGGTATTGAAAAGATGGATTCCAAGATTTCAATCTTAAGCCAATAGTGACAGTAACAAATTGATAGAATTTCTTTCTTTTTAATACTTTAAAATATACCAATTATGAAATTTTAAAATAAATCAAAGTTTGCTAATGGAATTTGTTTATTATTTGATGTACTATTATGTAGTCATCAGTGTCATATCATAAACCAAAAACCCACAGTTGAGTTTTCAGGCTCACATTATAAATAATTATTAATAAATAATTAATTATTTTCATATTTTTTGTTCAATATTGTGAGTGTCCTTTGCATTCATTAAAAACTAATTCCTTTTTGAAATAATGAAGCTAAGGAAGAAGACACTTGTTATGGGAATCTTTAAATGGAAAAGACAATAATCTGACTGGTGGACTAATTTTAAACCAAAAAAATTTAAAAAATAATAAGGTGTCTTAAAGCTGATAATATTTTGTAATTGGAAAGAACTTGTAGATCCTTTCTCTTTTGTCTTATCTTTTGGAATTAACTGAATTAATTAGCTAATTAACTTCTGATAATTATTCATCTTGGCCCCTTGCAATTGCGAGGGCTTTTGATGGACCAAAGCGTGAAGGTTTGGGCAAAGAATTTTACTAGTTTTATAACCCAAAATCTTAATTAGCTAGGCTAGGCTGCTAAGCTATTACTATCAAATAGATATAATAAATATTAATTAATTAATTAAAATGCTTTCATTAATTAATTACTAATTACATAATTATATAGTGTTCCGGCCGGGTATCAGGAGAAAATTTCCTTAATATTTGTTGACTAATTTTTGTTCAAAATTCAAAAAGGAATTCCAAGAAGATTCCATAAACTAGATTAAATTGAAAGAATAATGAGATAGAATATTTGACATGAAAAAATGTTTCACGGTCGAGCTTTGCAGTTGCAAATGGGCAATTATTTGCTTAAAACCATGCGGTTTTCTCTTTGCAAGGTTCTTTTAGGTTTCTTTTGAAGCAAAAGATTTCACGTGATGCATGCTTCCTGCAACTCTATTCACAGAACAACTCAAAGTTCCCGCAATTACATTAAACCACATGACTTATTAGGGTTGAGTGATCTTTGTCAAATTTCAAATAAGAGAATCTAGGTTTCACAATATAATTTACCTATTTTCTGTTCAAATGATTTGAATTCAAGAATTTTGTAATTACATTAATAAAAACCATCACATATTCAGAACCGGATTGGTGCATGTCAAATTCCAAATGAGAAAATCATGATATATTAATTACCTGTTTCCATTCAAATGCGATACTTACATGTTTCCATTCAAATGACTTGAATCTGAAATTTTCAAGAATATCAAACTCTTTCCATTAAACCCAATAGTTATCGGTAATTAGTGAGTTCTCCACAACGATAAGGACAACTTCAATTGTAAAATATACACTACACTAGCTACTACATCAATACAACTTGCCGTACAAGATGAGCTATAAAATCAAAGTTAGAAACGTACTTAATTTTTTACCGCCAAAAACGTACTTAATTTTTATTAAATCAAGACTAAAATAAAATTATTATGTACTGATCAATTTGACTAGCTAATTAATTAATCTTCTGACCCATTAATTATTTAAGTAAGAAATGTAATAAAGATTATACATAAAAACAGGAGCTTCGCTCCAATTATAATAGTCCACACATATTCTCGCTTGTTTAATCTTTTAGACTCTTGAGAAGACTTGTTGCATCATCTCGGAAAACGTATATAGATAGATAGATATTGTTAGGTCGACATATAGGAGGAAGCTTAACTAACATAATTATATAAGAAAATTGATTACTTTTTCATCCATCCTAACAAAAACATTCTTCTTGAATTCCATATCAAATTCTTCTTAATTAATTCATTTAGCTATATATATAATTTATTGATTTCAAAATAAAAACTTTCTTCTTTGGATACTAGAGCTTTGGACTAGCTGATGGGTCTTTTTCCCCTTTTTTTTTTCACAAAATTAACTAGCTAATTATAGATATATGACATGTTAATTGAGTATACTTCTAATTGCCTGTCTATACATGGCCGATTGTCATACTTCTATATGACACTTGGCACCTGACACCGAATATTGACTAAGTCAGACCTCACACGTGACACTTTTCTGTACGGACCATGATGTGGCATCGTCCACACATGTGAACTACACCAAGCTGCACGGACACCACTATATATAGGGTAACCCAGACATTTATGGCATATTCTAAATTCCCAGTTTCTAGACCTAGCTAAATCCTTTCAATTACTTGGGAGATATGCTAATACGTGGATCGACCCCTGCACCCTTAGGTGTTCTACTATCTTGCAGGTCTTCAACCTTATAGGTTGTATCAGAGGTTAGGAAGGTAATCTAGGACCTCACACTTGGTGATCATTTTGGCAAACACCCGTGGCGGAGCCACTAAAAGACCCAGGGACCCCCCAAGAATTTTCATACCAGTTTACATAATTATATATAATATACTGATAAATATTTTTTGCCCCAATTTTGGTTAAATTGGCCCCTAAAAGTTTTCCAGTATTTGTTAGCCTTAAGTTTTTTGCTCACACCGTTTCACTATTTTTGTTGTATATTTAACTTTCTCACTTTCTGATGCTCTTACAATTCTCTTTTCATCTTACCATGCTTTTACAATTCTCTTTACTATAGTAATAAACATATTTATGTACATATCCTGGCTCCGCCACTGGCAAACACATATAGATGAAAGTTGATAATTACATATATACAAAATTGTGTCATAAATAGTTAAATATTTCTTAATCAAGAAAAATTTATTTATTTTAATTAGTTTTAGTACTATATATATAGTATACTATTCCACTTGTCTCATAATTCCATTTTAGGAGTAAAATGATTTTTGAGGTAGTATGAGAAGTACTGTACGAAAATCATTTCCCTTTAAAATCGTATATAATCATATATAATTTGTACTATATTGTTTGAAACTTATTTCTCAATTTAATTAAAGGCTTTCGAATAAAAGCATTTGATTCGAGCCATAAGCAAAAATACCAAAATGGTACTATCACTATATATATACATTCCAATATTTGATCAATTAAGGACATGTACATATATTCCTTGTAAATTTCATTTCGTGTTATTATAACATTGTCAAAAATTGTTTACTAGCAACTATAATAATCATTGAAAACGGCAAGTGGAAATTGCAAGGATTCATAATCTTTTTATAATACTTAATTAATTAATAGGAAAAAAAATATATGGTGATATTGAGTCCAAAGATGACATCTAAGCACTAAATGTCGCACATTCAAACAAATGTGCCATCTCTTATGCTATAAGTTTTCTCTCTAGGATTTCAGTCAGACGATCACACTTTGTCTGCAAGCATGCGCAGCTACCTCGCAGAAGTAACTCCACTCCAATTTTCAGGTCCCACAGCTTTTAACCATTAATTCCTCCTTTCAAGAGTAGATAGATAGCTATACACACCCAATGGTGTGTAGAGTTTAGCCATCAATTAATCCATCTTCCAAACAACTCTTGCTATAGATTCTACCATGTAGTTTTTTAGGTCTTCAAACTTTGATATAGACTCTTATAATTTCTTTCATTCTGTCTCCAAGTCCAAATCAAATCCTTTCCCTTCTCCTTTGTCAAGGCTTTTTTCATATTTCTCTTCTTGGCCTTGAGGCTTGAAGCCCTGTGAAAGAGTGCAAGGTGCAATATGGAGCAAGCAAGGTATTGGATGTGGACAAAGAGGAGATCACATGGTTTGGTTGAGGGATCAACAAACTATGATGAATCATGGGAAGAGCAAGCTTTTGCAGAAGATGCAGCAGCAGCTGGGAGCCTTGGAGGGTGCATATGGCCTCCAAGGTCTTATTCTTGCAGCTTTTGTGGCAGAGAATTTAGATCAGCTCAAGCTCTTGGTGGTCACATGAATGTTCATAGGAGGGATAGAGCTAGGCTTAAGCAATCTCCAACTGATGATCACCATGATCATGAAATTCTTCACCATCATCATCATCAACCTAGTCAGAATCCCTTTTTACCTATGGGTTTTCAATACCAACCTGATCATCAGGTTTGTAACTTTGTTTATAACCCTAACCCTAATTCAGATCATCATCATGCTACTCTTCCTTCACCTTCCTCAACTTCTAAAGAGAATATTTGTCTTGATAAAACCTTAGTTCCCCCTTTCTCTTCACCAATTCTCCAAGAACACCCTAACTCAACCCCCAAATCATTGGTTGCAGACAGATATTACCATTTCTCTGATCTAAGGTCTGAATTAGGAGACAATAGTTCAAGTATTATAGAATCAGCTGGATGTAAGGTTAAAGCAGATTATGTCCAAACTGATTTGTCTGTAAGCTTGAATCTTGTTGTTCGACGAGCACGCCCTACTACATCTGGTAGTAAAGAGGAAACTAGTACTGTTGGCCTTGGCTGCAAGAGAAAGAGAAATATTGATGATGATATACCATTAGCAACATTACCATTCTTCCTCAAGCCGATTTCGATTGATCAAAGACATCATTTCCAGCCTGCTGATGATGAGTTAACCGAGCTTATTAGCCCTAGCAGCTCGGTTGATGACATAGATCTTGAGCTAAGACTTGGTGACCGCCCTAAGGTAAAGTATCAGAAAACCATACTCTAAAGATATATAGAACAGGTGTTTTCTTCAATCATATATATATATGTTCTCTTTCTCTCTGTATCCTCTCATTAATTTCCAATATTTGATATAACACTTCTCCCTTTTCTTGATCCGGAGATGTCAAGACTTCTTAAGTTGCTTTGAGTTTGATCGATTATAGCTCTCTCTGAATCTTTTATTACAGGGTGTAACAAGGAAATTATATATATGAAATATCATATACAAGAGGATTTCATTTTCACCATGCATATATAGGATTAATATTTCAGCTCTCTCTTGACGATATTGTAGATATATACAGCATATAGAGACAATATTGTTGGTTTAATCGATATTGTTACTATGCTAATTGTACTTTATATATGTTTGGTTAAGAAATCAAGGTCGATTGATAGTATCAAACCATATGCTTTCTTGAATTATTTTCAGCTATAATATAGAAAAGAAGCTTGAACCTTCATAGATCATTAATTAATAGTACTAGCTATAGCCATGGCTTAGGGTTTCACAGGTCAATTATATATATCTCTGATTATCTAAAACTTGAATGATTCCATCCTCATATACTAGCTCACATGATCTCCTTTCGATTGCCTTCCTAATTGCTCTCTTATATATGATCTATTTATGCAAGTTGGATTAAGAATTCATGTCAATTAAGTTATATCAATTTTAGTCTTCTGCATGCTTAGAGAGATTGATATTGGGTGCCAGCTTGATCAGAAATGTTAAGAGTTCATACTCCATGGAATGTTTTTTGAGAGAAATGGGAATTATTTAAAGCAATCGTATTCTTAGATAGCTACAGGGATAAGCTTGGAGTATTCATGGAGAGTGATGAAGAAAAAACTGAATAAAAACATGCATGGAATATCGTGAGCTCTTTTTCCCATTCAGTACCTCACTGACATTCCATCAGAGATTTCTATACAAAAAAACTAAAAAACTTTTAGTTTAAACTAAAACTAGCTGCAGAGATGGATATTCAATTCAACATAAAAAGTTAGATACATGGCAACATGGATTCCCTTTTCTCTTGGTATTATTATCAACATCACACTGTTATGCCATATAAATCCATCTACTTGTGTTCTCTTCTCCCACTTTTTCCCCTACTTTTTTTCATTTTTTTTTCTAATTCTCTCTCTTTATAATCCTTCCAAATTTGCCACCAACTCCGGGAATCAATACATTTAAGTAATGCAAAATGATATTACAAATGTGGGTTTTCTTTGTTTTTTTATTGTTGAAGAGAATATTATGCCACATCATGACTTATAGCCGCTATCTACGCAACTTTTGTTCCTTCTTCTATTGTCTAATCTCATAATATACCCTATAATCACGAAAATATTATCAATACCAATGAATGTTGTGTTTGAATTGAACAGAAGATCGAAGCTCGATATCCTTTAAGTAATGTTTCATATTTGAGTCTCGTGAATGGTAAAATAGACCACGAAAGAGCTTACGGGATCTGATGTGGTTTGACTTCGGATTAATCAGTCTCTATTAGATATAGCTTGTACAAAAAATTAGAAACAATATCAATATATGTATACCCTTAGTCTAGCTAGCATTTGATTCAATGTAATTAAGTACTAGTATAAAATAATTAACAAGGCTTTCTTCTTTCTTTAAAGTTTAAACTGAATTGAAGTGTGATGGAAACATCAGCTATTGACTTTTGATAGCTATAATGCAGGGAATTAGGGGGCTAATAAGCACTGCAAGCTAGTAAGTATATACCAAAAGGAATTCAAGGGATACAAAACAAAATAAGTTTCCATTAAAGGGCTAAGGATTGAAGATTGTTTTCATGATTTGAAAGGGCTTATTTCCATGTGGGGCTTTGTTTTCTAACGATGCATGTGATAATGAAAGGGAGAGAGAGAGAAAAAAAGCTCCATAGACTATTAATTTGTTTGTGTTAAAGAGATCAGGAAAGTGAGATTGCTTGCTTTGGCTTCTACGAAGTTCTACATCTGTGTAAGAAGAGAGGGTTTAAAGTGATTGGTTGGGATTTGTCTTCATTGGTGTAATGATTCTAATGAATGAGTTGGATAGAGAGGCTTTTGCAATTTCCTTACCTTGTAATAACAACAACAAAGGGCAGGGCAGAGAGTAGTGTTTCAAAACTGAAACTTGAGTTGAATTGTTTTTGTTTGGCAGAGAAGTGCACATGGGCTTCAAATGTCGTTTCTAATTTCTTCATTTCTAAAGGATTTCTTAATTAATTGTTAATATAGAGACTTGAATCTGAGAGGAATGGGGAATTGAAAGTTATTCTGTAAGATCAGAGGCTGCTGCTAGCTGCGTGGGGGGATTTCTGAGTTTAGAGTATATTTTTGGTAATACCAAATTATTATTATTATTATTATAGTTTAAAAGAATGAGAATTTTGAAGAATAAAATCCAGAGTAATTGGGTTGGTTGTTTGGAAGTAATAGTTTTGTTTATAATTGTTTTGACAACTAAGGGTATATTTGCATGGGAATTGCAGTACTTCCTTCTTCACGAGCCAAACTTTATCTCTCTCTACATACCCAATTGCCCTCCTGATTAATTAAATTGCATATTTGCATCTAGAGAGCTGCATCTGACTTTCAAATTTATATAATATACATACACAAATATCTTGATTCCCTCTTAGACCTGAAATTAGACTGGGATTTGGCTCTGATAATTGATAAAACCATTTGAAACATGATTATTGGAACCATTTTTTAGCCCTAAAAGCTTAATGGGTTCATAGCTAGCTACGTACCTGCAGTTTGGTCTTGAAATCGTCTTATTGGGCTTACCTTGTTTACTCATGATTTAGGCCATATGGCAGGATTCTTGATGCAGGGTAACCTCCTGTGCCTCCGCTTATCCTGCCATCTGAATTGCTATTTATCATAGGTTTAATAGATATTTTGTGCCCTAAACTTATAAGAAAGCAACAAATTAGTTTTTAAATTTTCAAAATTGTCAATTACGTGTTTAAACTTGTGTAAAAAAACGATGAATTAACTCTTTTGTCTAGAAATTTGTCAAAACAGTTGGGTGAAATATGTACAAAATTTATTATAGACATACCAATTTTCATCCAAAAAGGGCTAATTTTGATTCAATTATTAATGGAATTTGACCAATTTCTATCATATATAAAGAGATTATTTGTCCTTTTCCTTACAAAACTTCATGTGTGCAATTGAAAGTTTTAAAAATTCAAGGCATAATTTATCTATTGTATGCAAGTTCAATGACCAAGATGTCTATTAAGCCATTTATTATACTACTGCTACTCGGGGTTTTTTTATATTTTATTTTGTTTACATATATAAGAGCGGTCCAAAACCGCTTTACCTGACAACAGCCTGAGACCGAGCAACACCCAATAGGTCTTCTTTGATTAAATGATGGAGCCTACCAGGAGGATTCATGATCAGTTTATTAACATCAAATGTGCCATGATATGTCCATCGTGCTAAATAATCCGCACACATATTAGTTAGTCTCCCGAAAAATTTGAACCACCTCACAATATTGCCAGTCTAAACAATAGCCAAACCCCTCATAATCTAGTCCATCTTGATTGTGATGTAGGGGTTAATTATGTCTTGTGCGGATTACCTCTGCACGTTTGTAATTCTGACTATTGATATCAATGAAAATTGATCATTTTGCTAAAAAAAAAAAACAATAGCCAAACCACTAGCTACAATATACTTACGAGAAGCTTAATTAGTTGCAGACCCCATGAACTTTCACGTTCAACCCATATTAGATCACCATGATAGGGCATTTTGTCATGGAATCTCCAACTAAAAGGGAATCAATAACTTCTAAATACAAGCATTTTAGTTGTGACAAAACAGATTGGGTTCTGGTAGAAAGTCCTAATCCATAGATCAGATAACTAACATAATTAAAACTACTTCTTATTGTCTATAACAGACAAGAGATGCTCGCGACAAAATCTACTTAACAATATTGTTTCCAACTTTCAAGTGAAAATTTTAGGAAACTTATATATCTTATCTTTCAAGTTACAACTTACATGTTCGACTCTGGTCCCTGGAGCGAAGCATTTATTAACAAGGCCGTAGCATATCTAATAATACGATTCCAACTCCTGAATCCTGATATCCTCGAGAGCCAAAAGAAAAACTCATAGTACTACTCTTAAATTCAAACGGTTCATCCAATTAAATAACTTTAGTTTCCAAACCGAAATGGTTCTATGAGTCTATTTATTAAAAGTCAATGAACAAACCTTTTAACTTTTGATTTGGGCCCGAATTAAAGCCTCTAATCTAATTAAACATTAGCAACTTAGATTCTATACAGTCTAATTAAACTGGGTTTTATTTTTGGGGCAAAAAGTCTAAACTGGGATATATTTAGATAAAAATTAAAGGATAATAATAAGTATGTATTTAGGTACGATAAGAACTACTACTAATGATTTATGTAGATATTTAAAGTACAGTAATCTAAGGGTATTTTTAATATTTAAAAGTTTAAACCAACAAAATAATACTAGGAGTATATAATTGGCTATTGTTGGTCAAGCACATCAAAATTTCCACGTGTTACAAAGTTATACTGAATGAATGAATTTTTTACATGATAATATGATGAAATAATCGCTTAACCCAATGACCTCATGATCCAGGTATGTTTGTACTAAGAACTCAGTATTCTACCACCAGACCAAATGTCTAATGGCCATGGTCTCTCACTATTAAGTCCAATACTATTCATTCGGCAATATATAACTAGATGATAATTTTGATCTTAATCATATATTATATATATGAAAAGATTTTGTGATTCAAATTAGTTGAAACTCGATGTGATTACCAATACAAAGTTTAGTAAAAAAAATATGAAAAGAATTTGAAATTTTTTAAATATATCTTGTCTCGTATTTGAGTACATAAATAAAAATAATATTAAAAAAACTTTTATCATTTAGTTATGACGTGACTTTAACTATAAATTATTATTGTTAGGAGTGATACCGAGAGCTGATAATGAAATTAAAATACTACAATATTTTTTTGGTAAGATATAAATATTGCATGGGCAAACAACAGCTAAAATTAATGTATGTATGTAGCTAAGAAGTGTCTTTGTCAAGTGCTGCCTAATCAATATGACATCATGCCAAAATGCTTCCCTTCTACTTCCACATCGTGGAGGAGGAGCTGTTAACCGACGTCGGTTAAATTAAAAAGTCAAAAACTCATTCATGGGGGCTAATCTCTCATAGTAATTAATCTATATATATAAGTTTAAATTAAGAACTACTAATTAATTAAATTATGGTCCAAGTGTCCTACTATATATACACCGTACCATTTCCATATTAATTAATCTTAATTATAACCTAATTTTAATCTGTTCTTCTAGTGCTTCCACGTTTTTGAATTTGGTTCTTCAAGGTTTTCCGTGGCTCAGCATAGTTCATTTACTTGAATCATCTGCCTTCCCATATTAATATTTCTCAAAAGAGATAAGAGAGAGACTCTCTACCACCCTCCATGAGAGTTTAGTTAGGATTGAAACAAAAATATGCCACACGTTCTTAATTATTATTGTATATATTATTAGTAGGAATATTAGTCAGTTTTAGACGGCAGCAAATCAATAAAAAATCATCAAAAGTCAACGTTTGTGAATCTTGGTCAGGCAAAAACTAAGGTGAAAAGCAACTTATATCCATGACTCACGAGACAAGATTTGTTTTTGGGATATCATGGGTATCAATTAGTAATATTAGATCTTGATTAATTTAGGAGTTAAGTCACGTCGGTTCTTAAATGAGAAACTCCTCATAAGCGGCCTATTTTCTTCATTAACAAAACTCAAATCGATCTGAGACTTTATTTAAGAGACATAAATCTTTTGTACTCAAACTTGCAATTCCGGTGTTGTTATGAGTTAGAGACAAGATAAGTACTATAAAAACTAGTATAATTAGAAACTGATGACGCAGAGATCAGTTATAAGTAACAACTTTCTCTGCTGCTTCAAAATTATATATACACCAAGGAGACGACGACAGTTGATGCAGACCTGTCTTTGGAGGCGGCCAAATTAACTATATATA
Organism: Corchorus capsularis; assembly: GCA_001974805.1. Lineage (NCBI taxonomy): Eukaryota > Viridiplantae > Streptophyta > Magnoliopsida > Malvales > Malvaceae > Corchorus > Corchorus capsularis. Next base: position 35,521 of record AWWV01012529.1, read on the forward strand.
TAGTTATAGCTTAGGTTTGAATTTTTGATAATAATAATATATAGTAATATATATAATAATGTTGTGTCGAAATTTTATACGTAATTTACCCAAGAAACAAGAAAGATAAAATATAATATATAGTTAATTACCTATTGCATTTAAGGGAATTAAATTTTGTTTTGAATCCAACAGTAGGATGTGGCCAAATATATACCTATGGTTGTTACAGTACTTTTCATCAAATGCATGCACCACCATATATAGAATATTAAGGTCAAATTGCGCATATAATTAGATAATCTAATTAAGATTAATAATAATATCATTTAATCAAGAAATAATTAAGTTCAGTACTTGCTCTAATGTTTATCATATATATGAATGGAAATTGGTAACAAAGTGAAAATTTGATGTCTTTTAATTTCTTCCAAATTTGCTTCTGTAATTGCCTAAACGGGTCTTTGACAAAAAATGCATAAGTTTACATGTTCTAAATTAGATTTCTTACAAGTTTAAGCATTCACTTTCAAGGTAACTTCTTTTCCAAGTTACTCTTGTCGAACATAATAAAAAAGAGATGGGTTGGTAATTTGGAACCAATTCAAAAACTTCATTATTTCTGCCTATTGTTTGACCATTTATGAAGGACGATTTGGTCAGTCAGATGTTATTTTTTCAGTGTTCCAAATATAAATCCATATGTTCAGTTTTAAACTTCACTCATAACCCTCTAGTTGACTCTGGTTGTTTGCTGCTATATATACATATCTCCCTTGATTTCTTTCATTTCTGTCTTAATTTTTGTCCTTCAAAAGCTTGGAAATTAATGGAGACAAAGCACCCAAAAACAGAGAAGTATTCTTCAGACCAGACAGCTGTTTGGAGCTTGGATCAGGAACTTTCAGGGCAACCCAAATCTTATACATGTTCCTTTTGCCAGAAAGGATTCTCAAACGCACAAGCACTAGGAGGTCACATGAACATTCACAGAAGAGACCGGGCCAAGCTTCGAGAATCTTCTGAAGAAAACAACATGCTGTCCTTGGACGATCATAATTCCCAGGTGGATTCCGAAATCATAGTATTAGAGTCAAGTGAAGATAAAAGTTCGAGTTCGAATGCTAAAAGATCATCACCAAGCAAAATTTCCAGGGAAGAATATATATATGATGGTGTCAGTTCCAGTTCTGCAAGTCCAGCTAGGAACAAAGATGCTGTTAAGACATTAAGCGTTGAGAATTATGAAGATTCGAGTTTGCTGCCGATGAATAAGAATATTGAATTGGATCTTGAGCTACGATTAGGGCCTGAACCTAATCAGGATAATCAGACAAGAAGTAAGAATACCATGGAATTCTTTTAAGTTTATATATATATATATATATTATTAAAGAGATATATGATTTCAATTCCAAATAAACATGGCTTTTTTTTTTTTTTTTGGCTTTCCCTGCTATATATCTTTTCTCTTAATTATTAAGATTTTATAAATGATCATTTGCCATTAAAAGGTTGTTTTTCCACTGTTACATCGATCCCTTGCCCCTGGTAAATACAAAAAATGGGAAAGAAGATTACTTGAATTTTAATTAGTTTCTTTCATGATTTTAACATATAAATTAACCTTGCCCCACCTTTTCTTTTTCCCAATCCTTTTTGTATTAATTAGCATGCTTTTTATCAATGGGAAATCCAACTATGTATTCCTTTACTCAGCAATATGAATTCCATGCTTTTATCAATGGCAGATATATATCCCTGCTGCCAAAATATGTATACTGATCAATCAATTATATTTCATTTATTATCAGAAGCACATTAAGTTTGTATTTTAGCCTGTCTGCTAAAGTGTTCTCCTTCCCAAAGTCTCCTTCATGCATATAATTATATATATATAGACTACAACATGTTCATCCCTTTTAACCCAGTTTCTCTGGAAATTTTCTGTCAGCACCCATTTGCAAAACATGGGCCAAATAGATTTCTTCCCTCAAATTTTTGTTGTGAGGCACTTAAGATAAACAGCAAGAAAGCAAGATTCCATTAAGTTGAAATGGAAAAGGTAAGTGCAGAAGCCTAACAAATTAGAATCAGTTGACAATGTTTGGAAAGTGGAGTAGTACTGCATAACTTTTCTCTTTTCCATAAACTTAAGTCTAATTTCTAGGAGCTGTTAATTTTCTTTTTTGAAGAGTCTAGGAGCTGTTAATTAATGCCACTTCTAAAAGATAATTATACTGTTAAATTTTAGTTAATGTCAAATGACTTCTTTGTGTACCACAATTGGTGCAATTTGCGTGTTAACTTCCTTACTGAAGTTACAACACTGGGGTTAGTCAAACATGGATAAGAAGAGAATTTCAAACAAGTTGTACTTAATAATAAAAGGGGATTGCTAAATATCATGCACTTTTTACTAGTTATCGCCCCTCTTTTGACACTTTTTCGCTTTGCTTCATTTTTTTCTGAAACCTTCAAACTAAAAATGTTAAACTTTCAAGTCAATCACCAATGTGAAACAGCCCGAGAACTCCGAAAACAGACGATAACGTACCGTCTATATCTAACGAGGTAAGAAAATTACAAATTTAACGAGTTATTGGGAGAGTTAGGGCTGATGACCCAGGGCTTCCCTAGGGTTAAAATATATAATTAAACGGCAGAAAGATTGAAATGTTTTTCAACGGTGAAGGTATTAAACGATTTCGGGTAAAATTTTGCAAAACCTGACCCAAAAACTTTTTCCTCAATATTTGGCCACAATACTCATAAAATATATAATTCAATGTCAAAAAGATTGAAGGGCTTTTCACGCTTCCAATATCGTTTTTCCTATTTTTCCTAATTAATTTCTAATAAAATCGAAACAAGATTTTGATACTCGTAAAAACAAATCCTTAAATCCAATGTGACTGAGATTTTGTCAGATGAATATAGATATTTCAAAGAGTTTTGGCGCCCAAAATCATGCAAAACTGAGTCGGCACCCTGGAATGCGTTTTTAGTCAAGAACCGTGATAGTTAGTACATGATTTCGGCTAAAATTTTGAAAAAAAAAAAAAAAAGACCCGAAAAATTTTTCCTCAATATTCAGCCATAATACTCATAGAAAATATATAATTCAATGACAAAAAGATTGAACAGCGTTTCACGCTTCCAATATCGTTTTCCCAATATTTTCTGATTTAATTTCTAATAAAATCGAAACAAGATTATGATGCTCGTAAAAATAAATCCTTAAATCCAATGTGACTGGGATTTGGTCAGATGAATATAGTAATTTCAGTGAGTCTTGGTGTCCAAAATCATGCAAAACTAACCTGGACCCCCGAAACGCGTTTTTAGCCCCAAATTGTGATGGTTAATACACGATTTCGGCTAAAATTTTGCAAAAACTGACCCGAAAAAATTTTCCTAAACTTTTGGCCACAATACTCGTAAAAGATATATAATTCAACGACAAAAAAATTGAAATGCTTTTCACTCTTCTAATGTTGTTTTTCCTATTTTTTCCGAATTAATATCTAATAATATAGAAACAAGATTCTGATCCTCGTAAAAACAAATCCATCAACCCAATATGGCTGAGATTTGGTCAGACAAATATAGATATTTCAATGATTCTTGGAGTAAAAAATCATGCAAAACTGAGCCGCAGCCCTGGAATGCATTTTAATTTAGCCAAAAACTATGATGTTTATTATACGAATTCATCTAAAATTTTACAAAAACTTACTCGAAATTTTTTCCCTCAACTTTTTCCGTAATACTCGTAAAAAATATATAATTCAACAACAAAAAGAATGAAGGGCTTTTCACGCTTCTAATATGATTTTTCCTATTTTTCTGAATTAATTTCCTATAAAATCGAAACAAGATACTGATGCCCGTAAAAAAAAATCCTTAAATCCAATGTGGCTGAAATTTCACAAGATGAATATAGATATTTCAAGGAGTCCTTGCGCCAAAAATCATGCATAACTGTGTTGGGGTCCTGTAACGCGTTTCTAGCTAAAAACCGTGTTAAGTACACGATTTCAGCTAAAATTTTACAAAAGTATACCCGAAAAAACTTTCCCCAATTTTCGGCCACAATACTCGTAAAAAATATATTATTTAACGCCAAAAATATTGAAGGTCTTTTCACGTTTCTAATACCGTTTTTCATATTTTTTCTGAATCAATTTCTAATAAAATCGAAACAATATTATGATACTCGTAAAAACAAATCCTTAAATCCAATGTAACTGAGATTTGGTCAGATGAATATAGCTATATATTTCAAGGAGTCTTGGCGGCCAAAATCATGCAAAACTAAGACGGGGTCCCGGAACGCGTGTTTAGCCAAACACCGTGATGGTCATTAAACGATTTTAGGTAAAATTTTGCAAAAATTGACCCGAAAAATTTTTCCTCAATATTCGACCACAATACTCATAAAAAATATATAATTCAACGCCGAAAAAATTAAAGGGCATTTCACGCTTCCAATATCGTTTTCCCTATTTTTTCCGAATTAATTTCTAATAAAATCGAAACAAGATTTTGATGCTCGTAAAAACAAAATCCTTAAATCCAATGTGATTGAGATTTGATCAGATTAATTTTGATATTTCAAGGAGTCTTGGCGCCCAAAATCATGCAAAACTGAGTCGGGGCCTCTGAACTCGTTTTTAGGCAAAAACCGTGATGGTTATTACATGATTTTAGCTAAAATCTTGGAAAAAACTGACCTGAAAATTTTTTTTTCCTCAATATTCAGCCAAAATACTCATAAAAAATATATAATTCAACGACAAAAAGATTGAAGGGCGTTTCACGCTTCCAATATCGTTTTCCCTATTTTTTCTGATTTAATTTCTAATAAAATCGAAATAAGATTATGATGCTCGTAAAAACAAATCCTTAAATCCAATGTAGCTGGGATTTGGTCAGATGAATATAGTTATTTCAGTGATTCATGGCGCCAAAAATCATGCAAAACTAAGCTAGAGCCCTGAAACGCATTTTTAGCTATAAATAGTGATGGTTAATACACGATTACGGCTAAAATTTTGCAAAAATTGATCTGAAAAATTTTTCTAAATTTTTTTGCCACAATACTCTTAAAAGATATATAATTCAACGGCAAAAACGCATTAGACGATTCAATTGGGACAACCGTAGCTGCAGGTGGCGTCTACAATTTGGTGTCTGTGGTTGGAATCGCATCGTCAATAAAATCCCCACTCTTGATTGATTCTGATTGTTCTTCCTTTGTAGCTAGATTTGGTTCTTCCAATGGTGACTCTCCAATAGGTTTAAGTAGTTCTGGTTTAAAAGGAGACACATTTGGGAAAAGTTGGAGTTGAGTGAAGATAGCGGCCTCACCGTTGATGTTTGTTGCTACTGTATTGCCCTCCTTGTCTAAAGAAGAGACTTCGATTTCCGTCGTGACTAGTGCATCATCGCTTACGGCGACATGAGCATTGGAAAACTCCTTCAATCCCTGATTCAACTTCCGCTGGAAGTTGGAGATGGATCGATCAAATATGCAATCGAGTCTGAGTTCTAACTGGCGAAGAAAGAGTTTGCGTTGGATCTCTCGGAGGATTTCAGTATCTATGTTATCCCTCATTCATTGCCAGGAAAGAGGCTCTGATACCAATTGTTACGAGCAAATTACAAATAGGAAGAATAGAGATAAGAAGCGAAGAAATGGGCAAGACATATAGTAGAAAGGGGAAAGAATAGAAAACCTAAAGAAAAAACATAATTTCATCCATTTGACAAACGATGAGAAATACAATACTCAGACTCCAATTTGTATACCTAGGTCGGCACTAAGGACACGTGACACAGCCAGCTCATACTAGGCCATCCTTAATTACCTAACTACCCCCTAACAATACATGAAAGACAAGAGATTAACAATGGAAAACTAATTACAAAAATTATTTATAAAACTGGCCCATAACAGTTGGGCCCGGGTTATTTGGCCCATTTGGACAATCCTTCAGCATATCCCCATATATATATATTAGTAGTGCAAAAGTGAAACCTTTAGGTTTCCCCCACATATGCAAATGTAGATTTTCATTTATTCTAACGGTCCGGGCCGTGCCCAACTATAATAACCTGAAGTCTCCATATTGGGCTTAACTTCGATCAATTGGATCGATTTTTAATTCATAGAAAGAAGCAAGAAGAACAAAATGTCAAGAGTGGAAAGAACTTTAACCTTATGCCTGCGCTTTGACGTTCACTTCCCTTTTCTATTCCAACTCGATCTAAAAGGAGCCATCGGAGACTTTCAAGGGATTTTGATATATCTTTTCATTTTCTTTCGTTTCCAAAACACAACCTTTTAATCTTCTTTCTACTCAATCTCCTTTTTCTGGTTCTGTTTTACAGAAACGGGAGAAAAAAAAATGTCGTCATCATCTAGAGAAACCATGTTGGACCCATTAAAATCATGGAAATTCATGATTTGGCCAACGATCATATTCAAACCAATTGATCTCTTCTTTTTCTTATTGAAATCAATTCTAGCCATTTTCATAGTTGCTTCATTCTCTCTGTTTTTGTACTCTGTTTTCTCTTCTCAACCCCAACAATGGCTCCCTTCTTCCACTTGCAATAACCAAAAGTTCATCACTCCCAATAACATTTCTACACAGACTCAAGAAAAAACAGATTTATCCCATATCCAGTTCGGCATCGGCGGCTCAGCCAAAACCTGGAACAACCGCCGCCGCTACTGTGAACTCTGGTGGCGGCCCAACGTTACTCGAGGGTTCGTTTGGCTCGATGAGAAGCCTCAGAATTACGAAAAGTTGCCGCCAAATTCCCCTCCTTACAAAATCTCCGGTGATACTTCCAGTTTCAAGTATACAAGCTGGTATGGGTCGCGCTCCGCCGTTCGGATGGCTCGAATAGTGAAGGAAAGCTTCGAGCTTGGACTGGAAAACGTGAGATGGTTCGTAATGGGAGATGACGACACAGTTTTTTTCCTGGAAAATTTGGTCACAGTTTTGAACAAATACGACCATAATCAAATGTATTATATTGGTGGGAATTCCGAGAGCGTTGAGCAAGATGTTATTCACTCTTATAACATGGCTTATGGCGGCGGCGGTTTCGCCATAAGTTACCCTTTAGCGACGGAGCTTGTTAGGGTTTTAGATGGTTGCATTAATCGTTACCATTCGTTCTATGGCTCTGATCAGAAAGTTCAAGGTTGCATGAGCGAGATTGGGATTCCTGTCACTAAAGAACTCGGTTTCCATCAGGTTAATATCAATCAATCAATCCACTTTGATTTTTAGAAACAGAGTAATTTATACTAACTTTTGGTGTTTGTTTAATTTCAGGTTGATATTCGAGGGAATCCTTATGGTTTATTAGCAGGACATCCTTTAGCACCATTGGTTTCACTTCACCATTTAGATTACGTTGAATCAATTTTTCCAAGAATGACTCAAATTGAATCACTCAAGAAGTTAATTAGTGCTTACGAAAAGGATCCGAGTCGGGCATTACAGCATAGTTTTTGTTACGATTTGAAGCGAAATTGGTCTATTTCAGTTTCTTGGGGCTACACTTTGCAGTTGTATCCATCTTTAGTAACGGCCAAGATTCTTGAAACGCCATTGTTAACGTTCAAATCATGGCGGAGTTGGCACAACGAGCCCTTCACTTTTAACACTCGACCCATTGGCGACGACACGTGTCAGAAACCCATTGTTTTCTGGTTCGATCGTGTTGAGAGGGTTAAGGATGACTGGACCTTGACAAGTTACACAAGGCATTTTGAAGAGTCAGAGAAAGATTGTGACAGGCAAGACTATGCCCCTGCTTTGGCCGTACGATTCTTCAATGTTTCAAGTTCAAAGTTGAATCCGTCCATTTGGAATATGGTGAGCAAATTCCCACTCTTTCTAATTCCCTTTCTTTCTGTCAAAATTTAGTTGGCTAGAACTTCGTGGCACAAAACTAGAATTGTGGCTTAATGTTCTAAAGTTGTTGGGCGCACGTTGAAGTTAGAATTCATGGCCATGGCTAACTTGTTTACACCTTGGTTGACTGGTGACCGAACCATATTGGTGGCAAACAAGTTTGTTCCACACTAGTCCATCCATAATTGTCAAAATCAAATCATAACGTAACGTTTGGGTGGTCACATTTTGTCACGATGTGGTTGGCCACCTATGTAACGTGCTTATTAGGATTTAGGGGGATTTGACAAAGTGGTCATTAACTAAAAGTGACGGAAATAGTCTAAATTTCAACCCAATCAAGACTCTCCAATGTTTTAGTTTAGATAAAACGTGGTGCACGTAAAGAGCATTCAAAAAACTTAATTCTTAATTTTTTTTCCTTTAAATTTTGCGCAATTTGTGCGAGCATGGGATAAAAAGATAAGGGATTTTTGGCTTGAATTCAATCTGCTATATGTAGCTTATCTAAATGGTGATTGAATTAAAATTTGGATTAGTAATTAGTGTTTATCACGTTCAATTAAAATTAAGAATATTTATCTGAATGTTTTTGGATAATTTACAGGCACCACGTCGACAATGCTGTGAGGTTATCCACGACGGCAATGGGGCGGACGGCCAGATTCAGGTCAAGATTAGAGGCTGCAAACGCTTTGAGAGTGTGACTCCGCCTTAGATTCAGCCAACATTCACACTGCCGCAAAGGGTTTGTTTTAATTAGGAAAAAGTCAACTTTCCCAAATTATATTTATATATGATTATTTATAGCAAAAGATCACTGTGCATATAGAGATCCTTTTGCATTTGATTTTCACATTCCCCTTTGTATTATTTGGTTGATGACCAACTCTCTTTGTTCTTGAGTTGGCATTTGGCACAATTTTATTGATTAGTTTAGTGATTCAATATCTTTGTCTATTACATTGATAAACATAGTAAAATTTATACTTAAATTACACAAGGTTAATTAGATAGATGTTATGCCAAGCACTTGTTGTGACAGTTTTTCTTTATCAAGATTTCTGTTAATGGGAAAATTTTAATTTGGTTTAAAGAATTATGTTAGGCTTTGGGTGCTAATTTTGCTTAGTTTTCTAGGGCTGCAAGCTTCTCCTCTGTGTTGGAGTTAGGCTTTTGTCTGTTTGATGAGCTAAATCTCTGTGTCTTTAGTTTCTCATTGCCTCTTTTGTCTGTTGCACTAATCTGAATGGTTAATGAAATTGCAAGATTGGACTTTTGCTTGAATACATTTGATTTGATTTGATAAAACTTCAAGAATCACCCTATGCTATGAAAAAGTAAAATCACATTTTTGGATATTCCAAGAAAAAATCGATCAACCAGACAAGTTCGGATTAGTCGGGTTACAATATATAGTACTCCCTTCGTTCCATATTATCTGTCCACTTAGTCGGGTTCCAATATATAGTACTCCCTCCGTCCTATATTATCTGTCCATTTTTCCCATATTATCTGTCCACTTCTATTAAAGGAAAAGTGGACAGATAATATCTGACGAAGGTAATATAAGAAAAAAATAAATCAATCAATGACTTCGGATTAGTCGAGTTTCATTGATACAAATCGGATATACTTCGATTGTACAGGAGGAAAAATGGACCAAAAGAAATGGGACAAGCATTTGAATATTTGGCCTCCGTTACAATTGTTTTCTTTCTTTTGGACGACTAAGCCTCAAAAAATAGTGACTTCAATTGGGCCTTTAAGTTTGCCCAAGGAAAAGCCCAAGCAAAATGCAATCTTTCTGGTTGCAGGAGAACAGCTACCGAGCTACATTCAATCCAATTATTCTTCGTCTCAATGACTGAGATTGTTAGAGACAAGAATAAATGGCCTAAGAAACCTTGCAAAAATGGATTTCTTCACATGCTTAAGGTTATTGAATTTTGGCAGCTGATCCGGCATAGTTTGGCTCCAATTATAAACACTGCAAAGAATAAGACAAATTTTCATTAATTTATAATTATAATAAGGCAAATTATACAATACACCGTTAATGGAGTTTAGCAGACTACAGAAGCGGGTCATGAAGGGTGACATGTGTCCCTTAGGGACTAGATTTAAATATTTAAAACTTAAATAATTAAAAAAATGGACATGTGTCAACTCCACAACCCGCTTATGGAGTTCAAAATTTACACCGCCGGTGTATCATATAATCACCCTTATAATAATTATTTATATATAATAACAACATTGGCAATTGCATGTGAAGATATATCCAAAACTTTGCATTGGAAATCACTGTAATAAGATTAACTACCACATTCAGTTCTTTTTTTAGTCATCCTTTTTCCAAACATTCAATCAAATTCATGAATTCAGATAGAAAAGAAAAGGTAAATTGTTCAAATTGGTTCTTAATGTTTGCGAAAATCCTTAAACAAGGATATAACCTTCTAAATCAGTCCCTAAAGTCAATTTAAATCCCCAACGTTTGGGGGCTTATTAGGCTGTCAATTTGACGTCAAAGACTGATTTGAACCAATTTTGCAATGTTAGGGACTTAATTAACCAAATTAAGAGGTTATGTCCTTATTTAAGCATTTTCGTAAACATTAAGGACCAATTTGAACATTTAGCCAAAATAAAATGTTAGAAACTTCCCTAAAAGAATTCAAAATTCTAAAGAAAATATTGATGTTTAGATGTTTTACCTTGGAGCAGAGAACGAATGAATTGCCATGAACACTGACAAAATGAAGAGAGGCTGCCAAAACTGACATGATTTTCCATTACTGGTGAATGATAATTTATACAAGGTGAAGCTTCAATTAGCCCTGAAATCAAGGAGCTAAATCAAAGGGACAAGTCAACCAAGGATCAGGATTAGGAAACTAAATATTTACAATCAATAGAGAATCAACAATTAATAAGAAATCGTTGACTTCCTCTAATAAACACCGATCACATGCATCATATAGAAATTGTTATGATCCATATTGAAGACTAAGAAGAATATAATTAAGGTTTGATAGCATGGCTTTTTTTTTAAAAAAAAAAAATCATCTTAAAAAGTTTGTCAATGTCTATATGTATAATGTGGTTTCAAATTGTGATTTATATAGGCCTTTGAGAATTAATTATTAATCTTTTCCAAATATCCAAGAAGAATTTTGTGAGATTTACTTACGATATTTGGCAGATTTCATAAGATAATTTACGAAATATAGCAATTGTTATTATGTATTACCTTTTATATTAGGGAATATTTTCGTGCTTGATCCCAAGTTCAAAGTTACATGATTGAATGGATCATGATTAAAATTACATATAATCTAATCAATTAAGTAATCAAATTCAATTTTTGTTAATTTGTTGGCCTTGTTGGTCATAATAGTACATAGAAGATTGACCAATCTACATGTTTAAGGGTTCAAACCCCGGTCTACACGGACCGGACCCAACCTAGACAAGATAATGCCTCCCAGTTTCATGTCAAGTGCATACGATGTAAGACATCCAATCATTAATTTGTTTCAAACTTTCAAAACTTAAGTTTGAATCAATATCGAATTAGAAGAATTCCATATGATCATCTCGAGATGTTAAGGATAGTAATATTCATTCATAAAAAAACTCGAGTTTGAACCGTTTCACTCCGTTACTTAGCCATATATTATTTTTTCTTTTCTGTACTTAAATGAACAACAATTTAACCTTGGTTGAAATGTTATACATTAATTTCCCCATTTCATATATAGTTAATAATAAGACTTAATTTGGTATTGAGGTTGCAGTTTGAAAAAACTTAGTTTGGAAAAAATGTTTTTTTAAATTGCGGTAGAAAAATGTAAATAATGTTTGGTATTGCTGTGAAAAAATGGGATTGAAGGATAAAATGTCTAAGAATGATATATTAGTTAAAAAGGAAAGAGAAAAATAATTAAGGAATTTTAGTCATTTAATGTCTAAAAGCACTTTTGAAACGCAAAAGCACATAGGGATTAGCTTCTCGGGTTGACTTAGCTTTTGCGTTCAAAATTAGCTTTCGACAGAAACCATGATTTATTTGATATTACGTTTGGATTCAAAAGCAGTTTTTTTATCTCTAAACACAATGTCAAACCAACCCTTAATTTTATACCTCAAAAAAATAGTCTTAGTTCTAACTTCTAGCTTCTAACTTCTAAGGTTCAATTTTCTTATATATATTATGAATTTTATTTGACCAAGTGCAAAGCCTTCTCTTTTACCATGTAATTATTGCATAAAAACAAATTCTCCATGTTTCATGTTTCCTGGATCTTCACTAAATTATATTGTAATTATGAGTGACTGATTAATTAATTAATTAAGCGTGTCATTTCAGTAAAAGCAGCCATTAGCTACTACTAAAATTCTTAGTAATTTCTTCCTTTTTTCCCCTCAGGTCTTTGGATGGTCAAAGACTCAAGGTCTTTTTTTTGACTATCATCAGCATTTCACTCTCAAGAAAAACAAAAACTCAGTCCAAATCTGAAAAGAAGCCTTCTCAAAATTCAAATAGCCAATGAAATTCCAGCTTCATTTCATATATATACAATACAGTTAAAAACTTTGGAGTTGAACCAATCAAAGTATCAAAACCGACGCGGAAATGGAATTAACAAAGCTGCCCAAGTTGGGGCCCTAATTGGCCTCACTAGTACTAGTAGTAGTTGCTTTCCTACCGCAAATTATTGCCATCAATAAAATAATAATACGGATTTAAGAATGATTAGTGGGAAACACAAAACTTTAAAAACATTTAAAAGCCAAAGTAATTGGCCTTTTAATTGATCAAATTGACTATTAAACAAGTACTGATGATGAGCTTGTAGTATCATTTTATCTTAACAAGAGTAAGAATGAAAGTTTGATCTTGAATACGAACTTGTAGTACCAAGAGTATTCTTGGTTAAACAAAAAATATTATAACCGATATGGGCTAATACCTTAACTACATATGTTTTGGTATCTCATTCGGTATCCAGAACTTTGTCCTGACTAATCTACGTATTAATAATATAATTTTTGCTTAATTAAGGATATCCCGTATAATCTATTGATTTATCTATGAGCTAACGAAAAAATTTATTGTCCTCAAAGGAACGCCCGATAATTAAAGCTTATAACTTGGAAGGTCCTGAGTTATTGATTTGATATAATCTGGTCCGTCAATATAAGTGGAGAAAACGCCCGATAATTAAAGCTTATAACTTGGAAGGTCCTGAGTTATTGATTTGATATAATCTGGTCCGTCAATATAAGTGGAGAAACTATATATATATATATATATTTTGGTATCCCATCCGGTATCCAGGGCTTGACCCTAACTAATCCGGATCCGACCCGCATCGCGCACCTGGTTATGGTGGGAGAGTCTCCCAACAGGGGCTGCTGCGTACGCAAGGTCTCGAACCTGAGACCTGCTTAAGTTGGAACAAGCCGTTTACCACTTGATCCAACCCCTTGTTGGTGTGGAGAAACTATATATCGTATCTTGATTTAAACTTTAAAGATTTAATACGCTCATTAAATTTTTTATTATTATGTTTTTAAATGGGGATGAACAATTACATTGAGATTTAAGAACAAAGAGCGAAATTTGTCCGTACATAATACGTATTAGGGATGTGAAATGGGAAACAAAGGATTTTGTTCAGTGGCAGTGACGAAACACGGAATCTGGAGATTTGGCAGTTTGACTGAATCAAATCATCATATCCCATTCGAAAATTCTTGGTTGGATATTTTTAAAAAAGTAGTTAATTAATTAGCTCAGCACTCAGCAGGACCCAAAGGCCAAATCCCAAATAATGAAAGCGAAAGCAAACAAATAGGAAGAAAACAAAGGGCAAAACAAAGACTTTGGATTGGACTAAAAACTAGACGACGCGACTTTGAAAGATTGAAGATGATATTGATATGTTATGAAAATTACGAGAGAAGAGAGAAATTGATTAAACTTGTAAGCATTGTTTTTCTCTCAATTTTGTATTAGCTTTCCCATGCTGTACTACACAAAAAGTCTATTGATTACAAATGCATACAACGAAGAATGATTTGAATTCTAAATTATGGAAACGATCGTCATTTTATATAACTGAACGGCTCAAGCAAGTCAAGGAATTTGTCAAAGTATGTATGTAAGCACATCTGTCGGGTCAAGTGGAAAAAATTCGATATCTCTAAAATAATTATGAGATGCAGGTCTTGTAAATAATGAAAATAGGCTTTAGATGATCTTATAGTTTAAGGTTGGATGTGAATTTATTCGAATTTGTTTGAATCAAATGTGATTTTATTCTGAATTCATCGAAATCTAATGCGATTATCGGATATCAAAACAACTGTGATATATAATTAATAATAATTAACTAATAATAGCTCTGATTTTTATCAATTAAAATGAAGGATATTCAAAGTAATTAGTTCTCCTCAACTATTGAAACAAAAAAATCCAAAACCCAATCTTCAATTACACCCAAAAAAGTCATAGAAAAATCAATCTAATTAGTTTTTTTAACCCCCACACTTTTTATCTCTATGAAACTAAATTGGCATGCTATAAGTTGAATTATCACTAAAATCATTTATATATATATACTCCTATGAAAACTAAAACCTCACCATAGATCCAGCCTTGCAATCATGTAAACAAATGCCTCCATACAAGATTCTTTTTTTTTTTTGGTGAAAACAAAGAAGAATTAACAACTACTTATAACAATAGCCACGAGGATAGAAGGTCCCCCTAGCATCAGCATTAAAAATACTCTTCACTTCATCAGGTGGTATAGGCAGCAACTCAAAATCATCATCAAGCTCACACGCAGCATTAGTTAACCAGTCTGCACAAAAGTTCCCTTCTCGGTATGTGTGTTGTAACTTGCATCTCCACTCTCGGTGCAATAACTGTCTAATGAATAATAGTAGTAGTAACTTATTTCTAAGTAAGAAAAACCCTTTAATAAACTAAGCACAAAACCTTATTAGATTCCTTTGAATAATAATAGTAGTAGTAGTAGTTACCTGAAATCTAACTAAGCACAATCTGAACTAAGAAACAACCTTTCCCACAATGAAATCTAATAAACTCCCAAAACCGACATTTAATTGGTTAGAAAATAGAATTAGATGAGAATATTCTCCTACGTGGCAACAAAAACCTCAAAAAAATAGACCATAAAATTTGTCACTTTCTTTCTCTCTCTCTCATCCTTTCACACCCAAAAATATAAAATAAAATTTTCTAAGCTTCCTCTGTAATAATCCCCCAACAGAGACCAAATTGCGCGTCCAAATGAAGAAGCATGGAAATGTCCCTAAATCTGCACCATTTGGTCCATTTCTCTCAAATTCAAATACCCCATAATCTTTCGTCGCCAAATTTATCCCTCCTAAAACCCTTCCATTTCATCCAACCAAAAAAACAACATAACAGATTTAACAGATTTCTTTCTAACCATAGCCAACCATCTTCAAAATCATCAACAACAAAAGAAACTTGGAAATAGCAGATTCGTTTTCACGCCATGCCTTTGGCGTCCATGGCTTGGATCCCCAATGGCGTTCATGAAAAATCTGTATCATCTGGATCCAAAAAGTGCCCAATTTTCGGCAGCCATGAAAAGAAATTACATTCTTCTTCTGTTTCTTCTTCTTCATCTTCTTCTTCTTCCAATCCCAAGCTTGAAATCTTATCCTTTGAGACAGCCAAAGCCATGTCCCGTCTTCTTGCTCTGCTTCGGTCTCTGTCTGACGATGAATTCGCCAAACTCCGGTCCGGTCCTTTAAAATCCCCCGGCGTCGTGTTTTTGAACTCCGACGATGAAAGCTATCTTCTGGGTCTTGCCTGTAAAGAAAAACTCGAGGATTTAAACCAGGCGGCGACGGTTGTTTCACGGTTGGGTAAAAAATGTAGCGATGAAGAACTTAACAGGTTTGACATCGCTTACCATAATATGAAACAGGGGGTCATTGATGTGAACAAGATTGATTACAATTCCAGAAACGTTGCGAAAACGATTGAGAAGATGGAGAAATTCGCCAACGCGACGGCGGTTTTATTCGCGGCGTTGATTGGGTTAAACGAATTGGAAGGAGCAGAGAAGAAAATGCAGAGATGGAAAAGAAACGATTTTCAGTGCAACAAAAATAAATCAGAAAAGAGTAATTTTGATTACTTCAACGAGAAAATCTCGTACCAAAGGAAACAGGTTAAGCATCTCAGACAGGTTTCACTTTGGAACCAGACATTTGACAAAACTGTCGGATTAATGGCTCGAATCGTCTGTGTCGTGTTCGTCAGAATCTGCAATTTGTTCGAACCATTCGTTCCAAGTCTTCCTCGTATAACCAGAAACAGACATTTCCAAACTCGGGTTTATGTTTCCGACCCAAGACCGGCTTTACACATGAAAATTTACCCAGAAGCGAATTATTGTCTCCTTGTAAATAAAGAGAAAACCAAAAAAGCTTCAAAATCGGGTCCAATCATGAAATCTTCCAGGATCAAGTTTGGTAAAACAGCTCGTTTCCATAGCTGTGAATTATCGCCGGAAGAGAAATCCGGGTTACGTTTCCGAGTCTCCACCGTCACAATTACCGACAAACTTTCAATCAAAAATAATGACGGAAATTACATTAATGGACGGAAAAACCAGAGGCTGATACAATCGGCGCCGCCCAACACTGTCGGAGCAGCAGGGCTTGCAATTCGTTATGCAAATGTAATTGCAATGGCAGAAAGTTACTTTGTTACAACGACAACAATCAAAGATGAAGCAAGGGAACGTATGTTCGAGATGTTACCGGTTAGTCTGAAACAGACATTGAGAGGGAAATTAAAAAGCCATTGGAATAAAGATGCAGAGGAACGAGATGGTCAACAGGGTTTGGCAGAAGGGTGGAAAGAAGCATTGGAAGAGATAATTGGGTGGTTGGCTCCAATGGCGCATGATACTTTGAGATGGCAGCAAGAGAGGAATTTGGAACAACAGAAATTGGATGCAAAGTCGACGGTTTTGTTGTTGCAGACATTGCATTTCTCGGATTTGGAGAAAACTGAGGCTGCTATTGTTGAGGTTTTGGTCGGATTGAGTTGTATATATAGGTATGAGAATCGGCGGGAAAGAGGTGGCTATTGGTTATTATGAAGGCAAAAAATGTTGGTAGATATAATCATGGCAGTGAGCAGCAATTAGTTTTCTTTTTTCTTCTTTAATCTGAGAATAGGTTATTTTTTTTGTATTCTTTTGATCTGAATTGAATATACTTTGATTGATTGATTCTTTTATGTTCTTTCTCAATTACTTATTGAAGTGATAAATCTTTGATTGTTTTGGAAGAATTTGGGGTGTCAAATAAATTTTGTAATTAAGTAAAACAAATAAACTTTTTTTTTTGCCAGAAAAGAATATTTCATATTGATTATAACAAGAAGTAGTATTACAGAAAAATTAAAAAAGAAATCTAAGAAAAATTGAGAAAATACAAACATTGCTCTTTTCTTATACTTAATTACAAAATTTACAAAAGCAGGCAATTCATCCTTATCTAAAATGAAGGTTAAAGAAGATGGAGTAAATCTACCCAATTTGATAAGCACATATTCTTTTTAAATTGAGTTGCTATCCAATCGGCCGCTTTATTAACTTCTCTACGAATCCAAGAAAATTCCACCTGTTTAAATTTATTAACCTTTGTTCTAATCGCTTTGACTCTTTGACTATAGGGAGTATACGCCAAAAACACAATTAAACTTCTGTTCCTGAAATTTTATTTAGGACTTTTGCCAGAGATTCATCATGTGTTCCATAATCCAGGCAGGAACAGAAAGGTTTAGGACTTGTTGCTGTCTTGCCTTAATTTATAAGAGAACTAGAGCCCATGTGTTGTGGGCTAAAACAAATATTTAGTTTGGGCCTGCTCTTAGAAGCAATTAACAGGGTAATTGGTCCAATATGCTATATCATCTTGGTTCCAACTATATAATAAGTCTATACTATACTATACTATACTACTATACTATATCATCACGATTCAATGAATCTTATAAAAATATTTTTTTGAATAAAAGTATTTTATTGGATTAAATAAGAAAAAGACTTCCATCTCTGCATGAAATATGGGAAAGATAATATAAATTTATAACTGAAATAGACTTTAGACGATGAGAGAATTAATATCATAACCATTTTGTTAGGAAAAAGTTGAAAGTTTGATTTTGACTCCAAATGGAAAAAAAAAAAATTGGTGTCCATTTCAACAGAGTAATCCTTACAAAATATGGGAGATCCCTTAACAATAGGAAAAATTGTGGCCTTTCTATAAGCAAGCAGCAATATCTGACTTTGAACAAAGTCAGAGACTCAGAGCATCCTCAATATCTCAATTAATAATTATATAGTCAATGCATGGATTGGTAGCTAGGAAATTTTATCACCACTTTCTTCCAATGTTGAAAACTTGCATGTTCAAATTCGACTATTCGAGATAGAAAAGGACATTTTGTCTACCAATTGGGATTTGGGATCACAACTCTCATATATATCCCTCAAAGATATATAATGATTTGAATCCTGATTTTCAACACTGAAAAAAGTGACCACCCATTTAAGCACAAGGTTGCTTTTGCTATAATGGGGATTGTTTATATATAATGGATATATATCAACATTTGCCACAAATTGAACAGATTTCCAAAACTAAATGCTCTTCTAGTCGCCTGGTAAAGTTTAGCTTCATTCCTGGTCAAAACCAAAGTGAGCTTCACTTTGTTAATATTTTAATGGACTAATAGCAATAATGTCATGGTGATATGATATCATTCAAGATTCAATATTTTAACAACTTCTTGAGTTTTTTTCTTATATAAATCCATCCTCCATAACACTTTTAGAGCAAGCCAAGCCTTAGAAAACAGAAATGGCCTTAAAAACAAAAATCATTTTGATTCTCATCAGCCTCATTTTCAACCCATTTTTGCTAGGTGGTTCCCAAGAACTACCTAGGTTCAACAACAACACTGACCAGGAATCCTTACTTGCATTTAAGTCTCAAATAACTCATGATCCTTTTGGAGTTCTTGGGACATGGAATCTCAGTTTTCACTTCTGCAATTGGACAGGAGTTACTTGTAATGTCACAAAACAGAGAGTTACAGCCATAGACCTTGAAAACCTTGGTCTTGTTGGTACCATCTCTCCTTACATTGGCAACCTTTCATTTCTTAGCTATCTCAACCTTCAAAACAACAGTCTCCTTGGAAACATTCCAACAGAAATTGGTCAGCTTTTTCGGTTAAGAACACTCATTTTAGGTTCTAATCGAATTCAAGGAACAATTCCATCATCCTTAAGTTTATGTTCTAAACTTTCTTACCTTGATTTGTCTGTCAACATGCTTGAAGGGACCATTCCAAGTGAATTAGGTTCACTTTCAGAGCTTCAAGCCTTATCTTTTTCCGAAAATTTCCTCACAGGCCATATTCCTTCTTCTTTTGCCAATCTTTCCTCTTTGACAAACCTAATTCTTATGTCAAACAGATTACAAGGACAAATACCAGAAGGTTTAGGCCTTCTTAATTCCTTAATCAATATTCAAATTGGCCTTAACAGCATTTCTGGTAAAATCCCTCCTTCATTGTTCAATATTTCCTCTTTGATTGTCTTAGCCATGGCTGGTAACAGACTCACAGGAACCCTCCCACCAGACATGTTTACTAATTTACCAAGCTTAACAACAGTTTACTTGGGAGGGAATCTTTTGTCTGGTCAAATTCCGCCATCTTTAGGCAATGCTTCAAGCTTGGTTCGAGTTGATCTTGGAAATAACAGTTTCAGTGGCCAAATCCCATTGCTATGGAATTTGCCAAATATTGAAATTTTAAGCTTGCAGATGAACCAGCTTGTTAATGATGGCCCTGGAGGAATGGATTTCATAAATTCTTTGGCAAATTCCACACAACTTCAGGTATTTTCCGTAGCAAGAAATCGGCTTACTGGTAAGATTCCAAATTCCATTGGCAATCTCTCTAGACAACTTTCATTGCTAGTCATGGATCACAACTTTTTTGAAGGAAATTTACCTGGAGAGATAAGTAATCTGATCAACTTGACCCTGATAGCTTTTGAATTCAATTCCTTGAATGGAAGCATTCCATCTTCAATAGGAAGTTTGCCAATTTTGCAATTCATTTACTTAAATGACAACAGATTCTCAGGAAAAATTCCAGAGTCTTTTGGAAACTTGACAGCTCTGTCCGAAGTTTACTTAAGCAACAATCTTTTGGAAGGAATGATTCCTTCAAGCTTGGGAAACTGTCAGCGGCTTCAGTTGCTAGACCTGTCAGTTAACTTGCTTAATGGAACAATTCCCAAAGACATATTTCTACTTCCAAGCTTTGGAAAGATGTTGAACCTGTCTTTTAACTCTTTAACCAGTTCTGTTCCTGACGAAATTGGTTTTCTGAAAATGGTTCAAGCAATTGACCTGCAAAATAACCAATTATCAGGAGAAATACCGGTCGCAATTGGAGATTGTTCAAATCTTTTGTATTTGGATATGTCTAGGAATTTGTTTCAGGGTTCCATACCAAATTCTCTAGCCAAATTGAAAGGAATTGAGTATATTGACCTCTCCTCCAACAATCTCACAGGTTCCATTCCTGTTTCTTTAGACTCTTTAGAGTTCTTGAGAAATCTAAACCTGTCTGAAAATCAACTCTCAGGGGAGGTTCCAGAATCCGGGATTTTCAGAAATTCAACAGGCGTTTCACTTTCTGGGAATCTCAAGCTTTGTGGTGGAATTCCAGAATTAGAACTACCAAAATGCAATTCTCCTGATAAAAAACACTCAGGTCTTTCAAAGTTGAAAATTGTGCTAATAGCAGTGTTTTCATCTTTAGCATTCATTATTTTCTCCATCTTATTCTTCATTTGGTCAGTAAGAAAGAAACGTTCAAGCCGTCCTGCGGTTAATAATGAGGTTACTTCACCAAGGGGGCATCAAATGTATATGCAGAAAGATCTCAGACTTGCAACACGAAATTTCAGTTCAGAGAATTTAATCGGAGAGGGTAGTTTTGGATCAGTTTACAAGGGTGTTTTGGAAAATGGAAATTTGGCAGCAATTAAGGTCTTCAAAATGGGACAACATGGTGCTTCTAAGAGTTTTCTAGCAGAATGTGAAGCACTTCGTAATATTAGACACAGGAACCTTGTTAAAATCATAAGTGTATGCTCAACAGGCGATTTCAAGGCATTAGTTTTACCATTCATGCCAAATGGAAACTTGGAGCAATTACTTCATCAAAGAAGTGAAAACTCTGAGGTAGAAAAAGTTCCTGATTTAAACCAGAGACTGGAAATTGCTCAAGATGTTGCCTTGGCAATGGAGTACATGCATCATGATTGTGAACCTGCTGTTGTTCATTGTGATCTTAAGCCTAGTAATGTTCTGTTGGATTCAGAAATGGTTGCCCATGTTGCCGATTTCGGACTCGCAAGAATCCTACTGAAAGATTCACCCAAGTCTCATATTAGTAGTTCCCTTGGACTAAAAGGATCAATTGGCTACATGGCTCCAGGTTATTTTTTTCACTTTCTGTCACATTTTTTGTTCTTAAAAAATATTCTGTTAATCTCAATTTTCCAATCTGATCAAATTTGGTATCCATCAATAATGCAGAATATGGAATGGGAGCAGGGGTTTCAACGCGAGGGGATGTTTACAGTTTCGGCATAATGATCCTGGAAATGTTTACAAGGAAAAGACCAACTGATAATCTGTTCAATGAAGACATGGATTTGCAGAAATGGGTTTCAAGGCATCTTCCTGATAATTTCCTGGAAATTGTGGATCATCAACTTCTGGCTAAAGAATGGCAGCAGCCATTAACAGCATATGCTGACGCCATGGCTACAATGTTAAATATTGGATTGATGTGTGCTAGGAAATCTCCTGAAAAAAGACCAACCATGAGAGAAGTCACTGTAATGATAAAAAATGTCAAGGCCAGCTTGTCAGGCTAAGTTGATTAATGTTAATATATGCATCATGTCATGCAGTATTAAATTTGTTGTTAATATAAATAATGATTCTGTTTACGTGTATCATAAAATTGAAAACGATGTTGAAAAGTCAACTTAGATTGACTTGTGATTTTCTTTTTGTTTTCTTACTTAAACAAACCTTAAATTATAGTACCAAAATTGGAATCACACCTAGGTTTCACATTGCAATGAGACCTAAATAATTGATGGCCAGCCAACCAAATCATCACCTCATCTGTATTCAAATTTCAAACTTCAAAGAGTCAACTAGTATCCATATCCATTAAAGACTAAAGGCTCAAATAAGGGCCCGAACTTTCATAAAAATCTCAAATAAGGACCCCAAAACACAATTTCAACAAATTAAAGTACATATTTAGTAGATTATGACATATTGTGCAAGATATTAGCTAATACTAGTGTGTGAGATGTATATAAATTAAAAAGCACGGAAAAATTTTGTATCATACTACGTTTATTGAATTTATTTGGATTAAAATGTTTTGATTTTTAATTAATTTAATAACACCATTTTTCTATCAAAATTGATGTGTAGGCATGATAAGCATTGGTTTTCATCTGAGGAGAACCTAATTTGTAAAAATTTACTTAGTCTGTCTTCTAATTTGTTGAAATTATGTTTTGGGACCCTTATTTGAGATTTTTATGAAAGTTTGGGCCCTTATTTGAGATTACAGTCTCCATTTAACAGTCTGAAACACTCTCAATAAATATTTTCTCCATTTACGGTCCCGACTCACTGTGAGATTAAAACTCACCTAAACATGATTTTCTCTATTTACAATACTTAAATCCGAAATCTTACTTGAATCACTAAACCAATCCATTGTTAGTATTCATATTGCATTTATTTATTTATTTTGTTTCTCACCCGGTGTCTAGAGCTTTTTTTTTTGGGTATCCCATCCGGTATCCAGGGCTTTGCCCTGACGAATCCGGATCCGACCCGCGTCGCGCACCTGGTTATGGTGGGTGAGTCTCCCAACAGGGGCAGCTGCGTACGCCAGATCTCGAGACCTGCTTAAGCTGGAACAGGCCGCTTACCACTTGATACAACCTTTGCAAACAACATATTCCTACTATTCTCCTTTGTGGACCTTTTCAAGCCCAACGGTCTAACTATTGATGAATTGAGGCCTATGAAATTTAGCGAGCTGGGCCTGTTCCAATTCTAGAAATTTCAGCATGTGGGGAACAAAGAAGTACTGAATGAATTTGTCAAAGATGAACCATAGCCAATAGACAAAATAGAATTTTTTTTTTTGGTTAAAATAGACAAAATAGAATTGCTTAGAAGGGTTTGGAACTGAAATCGGGAAAATGATGGCCAGCTAACTTCCCATGAATTTTCTTTCTCACAAGAAAAATGGATCACAAGGCCAAGAATTAGGGCCATAGCTCACATCTCTCTCTCGACTGCTTGCCCTAACTAGATAGAACAGAAGGGATCAGATAATGAAAGTGATGTCTAAACCAAATGAATGATTGATTATTGGCTTGTAGTTCTTGCCAATTATTTTTTTCTCTATAATTTTCAACATTGAACAGAGAGAGAAGTTTCTGGAGTTGCCCATCACCTTTCATCTCTTTGGGTTCAGTTAAATTTCACTTCGGGAAGGGTGCATTTCCTATGGCAAAGTCCCCATTTCATAATTGGGATAAAGGGATGGTGTCATAATAAAATTCCTTACAAATGTGCTTCTTTTACTAACTTATTAGTAAATTACTTGAAGAGTCATGTCGAATTCAAGCGGAATTTCTTAACGATTATATTTTCCATTTATAAACTTATTTAAGTGGTTGATGCCAAAAACTTATTTAAGTGGTATCAACTATCAAGTTTCTTTTGTTAACGGGTGATGTAAGGGGGTTTCATATCCTCGTGATTATTGTAATAGTTAATAGTTAAAATATCTTTGTTTTCAACAAAAAAACTATCAAGTTTCTTTTTTCACCCAAAAAAAAAAAAACTATCAAGTTTCTTCCAATTGGTTTAAAAGGAGTTACTCTACAGTCTACACTAATGAACATAATACACTTCATAATGCTAAATTTGGTAATGTTATTAATTAGTTAATTGTTCCTACATAATTTAAGATGTCAAAATTCAAGAATGACAAAAATTTGAACTTGAATTTACTCTTCAAGATCCCATGTTCATTTGATTAATCTTTAAAAATTTTCACAACTTAAGTGTTAATGTAAGAAACTAAAAGAGAAATTAAATTTTTTTGAGGAAACTAAAAGAGAAATTAAATTAGTACTACTAATTTTAGTGGAAAAGATTATAAGTTAAACCCCAACCACAAGAGCAACACTGTTCCGAGAAGCCTCCATTTTGTTTGTAAGTCCTAATTTTGTAACCAAAAAACTAAACAGGAACAAGCAAAGAGCCCATATGTTCCAAAACCAACGTCCACCTCACCAAATGCCACGCAATAAAACTCCAAAATCTCAATTGTGTGGCCGTCGCCCAATTCGTAACCTGATCCACAGATTTTTTTCCCACTTTCACTTTCTTCCCATGCTCTTTCATTATAAAACTACCCACCTAACCAAAAACTTCATCTTCAGAACCACAACACTCCAAAAACTGTTTCGAGCTTTAATTTTTCAGTTCCATTTCGTCTTGTTGCGATTTTTGCCACTTGAAACTTGGAACTACCCTGTTTCTGATCTCAGCCGTTCGAGTCATGGCTACTGCTGTCTCAACCGTTGGAGCTGTTAACAGAGTCCCGGTACGTACTCAATTTGTTCTTTTAATTTTTCCCGCCATGTCTTAGTCATTACCGTAGCTTCTCTTGGCTTTGTAGTCCTTTAACTGTCTCTTTACATTGTTTTCATCGTCTTTCAAGTTTTAACTTCTGGGTCTTACTTAAAAGTTCATGTAATATCTGTTTCTGCTTCATTTTGGGGTTTATAGTTTATAGACAATCAAAGATTCAAGAAGAACATTAATTGTAAAATGGAATCTGTTGTTTTATTACAACCTCGTAGTGCTGTAGTGAAAAAGAGGGTGTCTTTGTTGCAGTTGAACTTGAATGGCTCTGGTGCAGCTGGAACATCAGTTCCAAGCTCTGCATTTTTGGGTAATGGTCTGAAGAAGGTTAATTCCAACAAGATCAACCAGAAGAAGGGAATCTCAAAGAATTTCAAGGTTGTTTCTGAATATGATGAGTCAAAGCAAACCTCAAAAGACAAATGGAAGGGGCTTGCCTTTGATGAATCTGATGACCAACAGGATATTACAAGAGGAAAAGGAATGGTGGACACTCTTTTCCAGGCTCCAATGGGGACTGGAACTCACCATGCTATTATGAGTTCTTATGACTACATAAGCCAAGGTCTTCGCATGTAAGTTTCAGACAAATTAATTAATTCATGGAATTGTTTCAGTGGGAGATTGAATTTTTGTCTGACAAGGACTGTTTTGTAGGTACAACATGGACAATACCATGGATGGGTTCTACATTGCTCCTGCATTCATGGACAAGGTTGTTGTTCACATCACCAAAAACTTCTTGAGTCTGCCAAATATTAAGGTTTGTTGATTGAATTTGAATGTCTTGAGATTTGGTTCAATTTGCTATACAATTTTGTTGAATATAAGGAAAATTGGATGATTTGTGAATAATTGTGACAGGTTCCTCTTATTTTGGGTATTTGGGGAGGTAAAGGTCAAGGGAAATCATTTCAATGTGAGCTTGTCTTTGCCAAAATGGGAATAAAGTAAGTTAATGTCTTTCCTTACTATGATGATTTAGAAAAGATTAAAATTTGATAATTGTGAGCCTAAAACAAATTTGGCAGAATGCACCTGATTTATAAGAGTAGAACTTTTGAAACATATAAATATGTATGATCCTTCTTTAACAATGTGACATTGAACTTTCAGTCCCATTATGATGAGTGCTGGTGAATTGGAAAGTGGGAATGCTGGCGAGCCTGCAAAATTGATTAGGCAAAGGTATCGTGAGGCGGCGGATATAATCAGGAAGGGAAAGATGTGCTGCCTTTTTATCAATGATCTTGATGCAGGTGCTGGAAGGATGGGTGGAACCACTCAATATACTGTCAACAACCAGATGGTGAATGCTACCCTTATGAACATTGCTGATAACCCAACAAATGTTCAACTCCCCGGTATGTACAACAAGGAAGAGAATCCTCGCGTTCCTATCATAGTTACCGGTAATGACTTCTCCACATTGTATGCTCCTCTCATCCGTGATGGTCGTATGGAGAAATTCTACTGGTCTCCTACTCGGGAAGACAGAATTGGTGTATGTGCTGGTATTTTCAAGGCCGATAATGTACCTCGTGAAGACATCGTTAGGCTTGTTGATCAGTTCCCTGGACAATCTATTGGTAAGCCTTCCTTACCTTAACGATAATTTCCAATATGTGAAAGAGTCAGTGGAGTTTAGCAGACTGCACGTGCGGGTCTAAAAGGGTGACATGTGTCCCTTAGGGAATAAATTTAAATATTAAATAACTAATTAATTATGAAAGGGGTACTTGTCAACATTTTAGCCCGCTTGTGGAGTCCAAAAACTCCACCCGCAGTGTACCAAATAATCACTCTTAAGTGAAAATATGAGGTTTGGAAGAATACTAATGTTTAGATTTATTGCAGATTTCTTTGGTGCATTGAGGGCAAGAGTATATGATGATGAAGTAAGGAAATGGATTTCAGAAATTGGAGTACAAAACATTGGGAGAAGGCTGGTGAATTCAAAGGAGGCGCCTCCAACATTTGAGCAACCAAAAATGACACTTCAGAAGTTGCTTGAGTATGGGAACATGCTTGTTCAAGAACAGGAGAATGTAAAGAGAGTTCAGTTGTCTGATAAGTACTTGAAAGAGGCAGCTCTTGGAGATGCTAATGAAGATGCCATTAAGAATGGAACTTTCTATGGTTAGACCACTTGATCCTAAAGGGCCATGATGGTGGCTTTGCATCTGGCTTTAGGGTTATAAATAAATGAGAAACAATAAAAGGATATAGGATTAAGCCTTTTTTCATAATTGTTTGGATGCAGGCAAAGCAGCTCAGCAGGTTAATCTTCCTGTTCCGGAAGGCTGCACCGATCCATCAGCAGAAAACTTCGATCCAACTGCCAGAAGTGATGATGGGAGCTGTGTCTACAATTAAACTTGTCATGAAGAGATAATAATCTCCAAGAATGGGTAGCCCACACCAATTGATAGAGTAGTATAATTGTAATTGTGTTTTAGCATATAGTCTTCTTTGATTTTATAACTTAATCTATATAGTTATAGAACTTAATCAACAATTTGTGTATAATTGCAATATAATACTCTCTCCTCATCTAAATGGACACACCATATATGGTGTCCAAACTCCAATCTTATGTGAGAATGCTAAGGTAAATAAGACCCTCAATCTGTAATCCATTGCAATTTGTATGATATGTGGATTATTGTTGCATCTATTTTCTTTTATTTTTAGGATCTCGACTAATCTGGAGTCGAGTCACGACCCTAAATGGGTGGAAAAAACAAGGCCTAATTTGTGTTGCACCTATATTATAATATCCAGAAGGCATATCTTGAAATCAAGGTGATGGAATAATACCAAAAAGTACTGCAACAAGTGAACAAGAAGCAATTGAAATTGTATTCTGCAATTCTGCAAAATAACCAACGCCAGAAGCCTATATAAAGTTCACCTTGCCAACTTTCCCACTTGGGCTAGAAAATGAACTTGGTTAAGACAGGAACATTGCCCAATGCCCATGTTTTCGGACCAAACCAGCCCGCCAGTATTTTAATGGGCCGGTCTTATAATCTGAATGAAAGCTTTAGCCAGTAAGCAGCAACCAGTATTTTAATGACCAACACCATTGTACAATTTTTAAGACAAGAATCACATGCTGAATACTAAATTGTCAGAAGGATCCGGACAAGACAACCATTGTCGAAACCAAAACAGAGCTCCCAAATCCTTCAACTATTCGCAGTATCTATAAGAAGAAGTTAAATAACAGCAAAAATTCTTCATTCTTTTGATTAGTTTAATGTAATCTCTCTCCCATGGGAAATTAAAAAAGGTTTTCAAGTGCAAGCTTAGTTGATCTAGTGATTAAACTAATGACAGCAATATGCTTAGAATAATCTTTTGTTTTGTCCCCAAAGCCAAGTCATTTGAGCCAACTTTTCTTCAAAAGTCAGCAAATGGGTCTGAAGTTTGAAAGTTTTTCAATCCTTATCTTCAATCAACTGTGTCAAAACTTAAACTTTAAAATATTTAGGTCTTCTTTGAGTTGAAATCAGAAGATTCCCCTCTTTAAATTACTGCTAACAACGTTAGCATTTTTCAGATTTGGGTCTTCACCAAATGTTACTTTAGGCTGCTTGAAAAACTGAAATTCCTTTTGAATCCTAAGAAGACAACTTGCTTAGTGTAGTCATAGTGGGCATTTTTATTCATCAAAATCATAAGGATTTCAAATTTTAAGGTAAATTTAGCCGCACCATATGAGCTTGTAGGGACATGTTATTAATCATTGCAATTCAAGGAACAGAAGTGGGGAGAATGTGAGAAACAGTATCTTATCAAATCCTGTCTTTTCATTCTTCTAAGGTTGAATAACTACTAAATTATATGTTTCTTAATACATAATAATCAAATCCTTAATCTTATGCTGAAAAAACAATTAAAGTGATTTAAATCAAACTTGCCAGGAGTGATGGAGCAAAGTCTGGCAAGCTAGCAAATTTCTCAACCACTCCTATCTAAGAAACAAGGGCAAGAAAATAATGTAAATTTTATTCTACTTCTCATATTTGGGTTGCTATAAAACAATAGTATATATGCCAATTGCCAAGCATGATGATTCTATTTTAAATGCATTAAATATTAAAAATCATTGTTCAAAACTGTCAGATCAGCTCCATGGTGGGATGTTTGGCCTTTCTTTGTCCCATTGATTCCATTTTCTTATTAAATTACTAAATTCCATTACCATTAACATGGGCCTATTCAAGAGTGAAAAACAGAGCACATTATTTTTTTTGGCCAAAAACAGAGCACATTACTAGAAAACAACTTTTGTCCTCTGCTTTTTAAGGCTTTGATTTGCTTAAAAACAAGCTAATTTCAACGAAATGATTTAAACTATTGGGAGCATCAAGAAGAATGTTATTGTTAAACTTCAACTCCCAAATGGGTCGAATTTTGTTTGTTAGAAAGGTCAAAAGCAGAGGAAAAAGCTAGTCACTTTGAGTCGGTGACTCGGTCATCTCTCCACTAACGTGGCTTAACCATCTTCAAAGGTGTAAGTTGATGTGGGCTAATGAGAAAAAAAGGAAGATCAAAAATGAAAACCCTTTTTCATGGTTCAATAGTTCAGGCTCTGGCTCAGTTTGGTCTGTGCCAAAACCTCACCAAAAACCAGAAACTCAAATAGTATAAATAAATATATATTTATCTGTTGGCCCATGTGACCATTGGTGGCCAAAATTGATGCCTTTTGTAATTGTTCCTGCTCAGAAACACACCACTTTTCTTTTAACACTCTATCTATCATTAAGATCTCTTTCCAAATTTCTCACCAACTTTTTCCCCATGATTATCTGTTCAAATCTTACATTCCCTTCTCACAACCAACTCATTCCAAATTCATATTTTTGTTGATCAATTTGCCTTGATTTGTTCCTCTTTTGCCCTTACCATGACTAGTTTCTTCCCATTTCTATCTTCTATCATCTTCCTCGTCTTAATCTCAGCTTCTTCTTCCCATTCCCAACCCACAGAGCTATATTTTCCAGGATTCAAAGACGCAGACCCAAATAACTTAACATTAACAGGAATTGCAGAGATTGAAAAAAACGGCATTCTTCGCTTAACAAACGATACGAGCCGATTACAGGGTCATGCTTTTTATAGCTCTCCTTTTAGATTCAAAAACTCAAGCAATGACTCAGCTTTTTCCTTTTCAACTTCCTTTGCTTTAGCCATAGTTCCTGAGTATCCAAAACTCGGTGGTCACGGCCTCGCTTTCACCATTTCCACTTCCAAAGATCTCAAGTCACTTCCAAGTCAGTATCTGGGTATTCTCAACGCAAGCGATATCGGAAACTTCTCGAACCATCTTTTTGCAGTTGAGTTCGACACAGTTCAGGATTTCGAGTTCCAGGACATCAACGACAACCATATTGGAATCGATCTCAACAGCTTGGATTCGAACTACTCTGTTCCTGCAGGTTATTACACTGATGATTCAACAAAACAGAATCTTACACTGAAAAGTGGGAAAAAAATCCAAGCTTGGATCGAGTATGATTCAGTTGAAAACATCATCAATGTAACGATTTCACCAAATTCAACAAGACCCAGATTGCCGATCTTGTCTTTTCATGTAGATCTGTCACCTTTTTTTCATGAGTTTATGTATGTGGGTTTCTCTGCTTCAACTGGGTTACTTGCTAGTTCACATTATATTTTAGGTTGGAGCTTTAAAATCAATGGTGAAGCTCAAGCTCTTGATCTGTCTTCTTTGCCTTCACTTCCTGGACCACCCAAAAAGCATACAGCTTTAACAATTGGGGTTTCGGTTTCATCTGTTCTTGTTTTAATAATTGCTGTAGCGGTTTCCATTTATTTCATTATCAAAATCAAGAACGCCGATGTGATTGAAGATTGGGAGTTGGAAATTGGGCCACAAAGATACTCTTATCAAGAACTCAAGCAAGCAACAAATGGGTTCACTGACAAGACCTTACTTGGACATGGAGGTTTTGGTAAGGTTTACAAAGGAACACTTAAGAGTTCAAAGACTGAAGTTGCTGTTAAAAGAGTTTCTCATGAATCAAAGCAAGGGTTGCGTGAATTTGTATCAGAAATTGCAAGTATTGGAAGGCTACGCCATAGAAACTTGGTTCAATTATTGGGATGGTGTAGAAGAAGAGGTGATCTCCTTCTTGTTTATGATTTCATGGCTAATGGAAGCTTGGATAAGTTTTTATTTGATGAGCCTGAAATAATTCTGAATTGGGAACAGAGATTTAAGATCATAAAGGGTGTTGCTTCAGGGCTTCTGTATTTACATGAAGGGTATGAACAAATTGTGATTCATAGAGATGTTAAGGCCAGTAATGTGTTATTAGATGATGAATTGAATGGAAGATTGGGGGATTTTGGCCTGGCAAGATTGTATGAACATGGTTCAAATCCCGGTACAACTCGAGTAGTTGGCACATTAGGGTATTTAGCCCCTGAGCTTCCCAAGACAGGAAAGGCCACAACAAGTTCAGATGTCTATGCTTTTGGTGCACTTTTGCTTGAAGTTGCCTGTGGCCGGAGGCCAATTGAGCCGAAAGCATTGCCGGAGGAATTAGTTTTAGTTGATTGGGTTTGGGAGAAGTTTAGAGAAGGAAGAATCCTTGAAGTTGTGGACAGAAGGCTCAATGGTCACTATGATGAAGAGGAAATGTTGTTGGTGCTTAAATTAGGCCTAATTTGTTCAATTGATGTGCCTATGGCACGGCCTAGCATGAGGCAAGTTGTGAGGTATCTTGATGGGGAGGCTGAGTTACCGGAAAATTTGAGGCTGCCGGCGGGGTTTGATGCCGGAGGGAAGGGTTTCACTGAAGGTTTTGATGCATATTTGAATTCATTTGCCTCCTCATCATTTGATAAAATGAGTTCATATTCATTCAAGGAAAATGGTAATGGTGTTACTAGTTTTGCTTCTCTTTCTACTTCCCCACTTTCCTTGCTTAGAGAAACTAGATAAATGTAATGTTTTTGAAAGATTCTTACTCTTTTTTTCTTTCTTTTTTTTTCCTTTTGCCCAATGCTGAGCTTGTATTATACAGAAAATGTTCCCAAAGGGATAAAGACAATGATATTTCACATGTATAATATGTAATAGCAACCCTGATTCTTCTTCAATGACAAATTTGCTTTACTGACAATGTGTGATGGCATTAATTAATGAATATTTCCATTTATTTTCAGTTGTCACAACCTTTTGGTATTTTTCTGATGTAAAATCCAAAAGACTTTATATTATAACATTCATCATTGTCCTTAATTAAAGCAAGAGCTGCAAATTCAGAAACTTCAAAAGATTAAGAATTTTCAGCAGAGTTTAGTTACAAAGGCTAAAGTTAATGGAACAGTTGATATAGTAGGCGTGGAAAAAACCCCATTTTGAACGAGTAATGTTAATGTTTTTCCAGGCCATCTTTTTCTTGTACCAAAAAGCAGAGGAAATCAAAGCAAAGAAAAAAAAGAACATATATAGTATAAAGTAACTTGATTTACATTTCAATTTCATTCAAGTGGGTTGGTGGGATTTCTCTGGTTTAAAGACTTAAAGTAGTCTGTTTGAGTCTAGGACTCAGTTGAAGGATTCAAAAGCAGCAACATATACCAATAGTGGAGTTGTTATAGTGGACATGAAATTGGAATCTCTTCCCTTCCTTTTGCAAAGTAAGTAAACTCTTAACAAAGGGGAAAATAAATCGAAAGCGGGTTGTTTCTGGATTAGTCGGGACCTAATGTGACTATCGAATACAAGGAGTTCGTAAATACAAAGCAATGAAGAATTGTTTAGTCTTAAATATGGTCCTGTAGGGTAGAGTCCTAGAGGGGCTGCGGGACTTTGATATTTTAGAAGGCAAATTTCCAAAGAGAAGAGCACCCACCACAAATATGAGTCAAAACTCAAACTATGGCTAAATATGGAGAAAGAAGAGGAGGGTTATCTCATTTTCTTTGGTTTTTGTTTTCTGGTAAAGGAACAACTGAAAATGATTGAACACACATATCCCAAACTTCTTATTAAGGCTAAGTATTTGACTAAATTGAGTTGAAACACAAGAACTCAGGGGACCACTTTTCTTTTTGTGATCTTTCATTCTTCCTTATGATGTAATTCATCATTTAGTAGTCGAATTTTATGACTTTTTTCTCCATAAATTCGTCAATGCAGTTTGTCGGGCATCATCACATTTCATCAGTTAATTGGGAAACACCAATGGCCATATTCAACTTCTATATGAACAAATTGCAGATTTTGGACGATATTTTGTTACCAGAATTATCAACATTAAGATGTTTCAAGGAAATAGACATCCACTTAAAAGCAAACCTTTATTTTGACTTCAATTTATAGCCT
The DNA here is from genome assembly GCA_001974805.1 of Corchorus capsularis. Classification (NCBI taxonomy): domain Eukaryota; kingdom Viridiplantae; phylum Streptophyta; class Magnoliopsida; order Malvales; family Malvaceae; genus Corchorus; species Corchorus capsularis. The sequence continues at coordinate 68,695 of AWWV01012529.1, forward strand.
TACAATGATATTAATTAATTCAGTTTGATCATACAATAACAACAATAAACATCGATTCATACTCTTAAAATAAAAAAAATACATTGTATTTTATAGAATGAAAGCTTCAGTTTTGCATTCTTCCCTGCCACCTACAATAAATAGAATCACTTGATTACTTATGCAGCTCCAAAAAAGAAAAGTTTAACTCCACCAGTAAAATTAATAAATTCAGGAAATAAAGTTAACAATTCAAAGCATATATATTATATATTTTACCTGTGATCTTCATGAAATCTTCATTAGAAGAAATTCTCATGATATTCAACCATGAACAATGACCTTTTCTTCTGTTCTTGAGTGCATGAGCAAAAACGTTTAGGTCCAAAAATATTCTTGAACAAAGAACAGCTTCCAAGCCTGAAAATGAAGAAATTCGCAACAGACAAGTGCTCCATCTTTCTCCTGCCTCTTGTTCTAAATTTATCTGGAAACCCACTTTTATTTGTGATTTCTGGTTGCAAAATTTGAGTTTAAATACACTCATAGGAATTGGCATTTCCTTGTACTACAAGAAAAATATATTTCCCAACTTCTTTTTATACCATACATAACTGGATTTTAATTTTTACAATATCTCATCACCTTGCCTGAAATCAGGAATGTTTATAATTTACTTTGCATATAAGGAGATGGAGTTTACATTATAAGGCACCCTTTCATGTACTTAGCAAACAATGAAAAAGGGTAGCTAATATTGCCTAAAATACTTGACTTTGTCTTTTACATATGGAGCAATAATGCAATATTTCCTTATTTATCAAGAAATTCATTTGGTAATCCATGAAAACATAGAATCAATTTGTGAAAAGGGCATGCATGCATGTATCAACTAAATACATGTGTATGTCACTTACTTTGACTTACTTATCTGAGCAAAAACATACATAAAAAGTTTCTCTCAGCAAGATGTGGTCTATAGATATACTTGCTTTGATCTTATTTTTAGTAGTTATTATAATTATCCTTATTTTTCTAAGCATAATAGTATATAAATTAGTGCAATAACGTAATTAAAAATAACAACTATAGTATAATAGAATTTAAAAGGCTAATTGCTCAAATAAGGGCCTAACGTTTGTCAAAATATTCAAATAAGGGCTCGATCTTTTAATTTGACCAAATAATGGCCTGACGTTATCGAAAATGCTCAAATAAGGGCCTAACGTCAGTTTAGATGACGTGTGAGAATTTTCGATGTCAGACCCTTATTTGAGCATTTTGGCAAACGTTAGGCCTTTATTTGGCCAAATCAAAAGATTGGGCCCTTATTTGAGCATTTTGGCAAATTTTAGGCCCTTATTTGGCAAATTAGAAGATTAGACCCTTATTTGAGTATTTTGACAAATATTAGGCCCTTATTTGAGCAATTAGCCAATTTAAAATGGGTGATTATATGATACACCGGCGGTGTAAATTTTGGACTCTACAAGCGGGTTGTGGAGTTGACACATGTCCATTTTTTCAATTAATTAAGTTTTAAATATTTCAATCTAGTCCCTAGGAGACATATGTCACCCTTTAGGACCCGTTTGTGTAATTTGCTAAACTCCACCGGCGTGTATTGTATAATTTGCCATTTAAAATTTGTTATCTTTTTTTTTCTTTAAATTTGTTAGCTTTGATTCAACATAAAATCATTCTTTTTCAATTACTAACACGTTTTTAAATTTTTTTGTTTATGTATAGAAATTCTCAAAATGAAAAAGGAAAATAAGAAGATATGGGCTGGGCCTGGCCTCCTAATACCAAGAGTGTGTTTGTTTTGCTTACTTTCCTGGGAAAGTAATAGGATGGAAACACTCTCCATCGTTTGTTTTGATAATTTTAGATGAGAAAATAATTTTAAGGGCACCTTGTAGGGCACCTACTTTCCTTGCTAGATGGGAGAATACTTTCCCACAGGGGGAGTAGGGAAAGTTTTTTCTCACCCATGGAAAGTGTAAATATCATTAAAATTGGATTATTTTCCAAGGAAAATGCTGATAAACCAAACCATTGAAACTACTCTCCATGGAATTTAATTGTTACTTTCCCTAGAGTTACTTTCCCTGAAATCACTCTCCCAAGAATCACTCTCCCATGGAGAGTTATTCCATGAAAAGCAACAAACAACCTCCAAGAGTAAAGGATTCCTTTTCCTCATGTAAGGCCAGAGGAAATTGCTAGGATCAACGTCCGCCCAACCTAAGAAGCATTATTTTGTTTGTGCCAAAAAAAAAGAAGCATTATTTTGTGGGAGAGGATCATCTCTACTAGTGGAGAGATCCACTGATTTTTCCAAATCAATCCAACGGCGTTAAGTGAAATTACGCATTTTGAGAGAGAAATTAAAATAATTAGTGGACACCTAATAGCTGTTAGATTGCCTTGAAAAACTCAGTAGATTTCTCCACTAGTGGAGAGGATCCTTGCCCTTATTTTGTTGGCATCTTAACAAAAATGAACTCATACATTACATACATACATACATACATACATACATACATACATACATATATATATATAATTAAGTCTACAAACCCTAACCGCCTCTCTCTCTCCCCTTTCTTTCCAATTTTTCTTCTGAGTTTTTATTTGCTCCTCCTCCTTAAAATCTAAACATGTAATGATAGCATTTCTGGATTAACCATTTCTTTTAAGAGTATAATAACCACTAAGATGACCAATTAGATAATTTTTTTTTACCAACAATCAATTATTCTTTTTTTTTGTTCTAAAAAGTTTAGGAGTAGGGTGGCTATCCCATCTCCAAGGTTAGGGCAAATCCTCGACCCAATTTGGGATTACGGATCCATTGAACTTTCACCTGCTACGAAATGGGAGACTGCGGTCAGCGGGATTCGAATCTAGGTGGGATGAACAAAGAGTCCGAACCTTAACCACTTGTACCAACTCCCATTAGCTAGCAACAATGAATTAGATAATTTGTGATCATATTTAAAGAACAAATTTAATGTTATTATTATTATTTCGAGGAAGGTGTTAAAAATTGAAAATTAGGATCCACGGGATAAGAGAGTTGGAATATGTTAGATATATCGGCATTTGGGATGGGAATAATACCATTACCCATATTTTAATTAATTTCGATGACCAATAGTACTATATTATCATTTCAATCACTTAAGACCCATTTAACCTCAAATATAAGATTTGGATGTATCTGAGGGCAGCCACAATGCAAAACTTGATCCTGGAATACATACATATATATGTACTACTCTAGCTTCCCAAGAGAAATCCACATTTATTTTATTCATTTGAAAACTCAATAACAATGAACTCATAAATATAGATGCATGTTGATGCCAAATCATGTCGTAACCGAATGAGCTAGCGAGCTCCAAATGACTTGGGCTATATATATGTACCTTACAAATGAGCCAATACAGAATAAAAAGACACATGACAAACAACATAAGAAAACCACATATATATTGCTGCACCTAGAGAAATCCACATTTATTAATTTATTTGATTTATTCGAAAACCCAACTCTTTATTTTACTTGTGTACGTATCTTGCATTTGTCTGACAAAAATCCTTAATCGACTTCATCATTAATGTACTCGAAGCTGCACAAAGTTTCAAGAAAATAAATAAATATTTTGATTAGATAAAAGAGAGAGAAAAAAGAAGGGTATTAATTCTATTAGGATGATCCTAAAATGTAAGATTTTTAGGATTCCATTAGATTGATGACACATAATCTTTTCTTAATCTCATTCAATGACTACAAAGTTTTATTTTACACCATCTCTCATCATATCCACTCTTTAATCTTATCTCTATTCTTCTTTCTTTTTTCTACAAATCTCTATTCTTTATCAAACTTAATAATATTAGAAAAACTATTTTTCAAAAAAAAATAATATTAGACAAACTTGATAAATTATTATCTAAAAAAAATTACTTGATAAAATATTATAAATTACCTTTAATTCTTTCAAATTTTTGTTTTCATTTTTGAAAAATGGAAGTACGAAAAAAAAAGTCCCCGACCACAAAAATGGAGTACAATTTAAAAAAAAATCAATAGAAAAAAAAACTTTTCAGTTTTCACGGTACAACTACATGTACAGTGAATTAAGAATTTTTTTGTCATATCAAGAATTTATTTTTAAGAAGAAAAGTTTTTTTGTTGTTCTTTTTTTTCAATTTAGAGACATAAAAATAAGGAAAATCAATTTCTACAATTAAGGGATTGGATTTGGTGAGGTAGTGTGTAAAGTTAATGTTAAATTTGACTAAAAATAGATTATGTGGCATGATTTGAATGGAATCCTAAAAATTGGTGTTTTTAGGATCATCCTAATATAATTTAAACTCAAAAAAGAATTAGAATAAGCTAATGGTCTGATTTTGGATAATGAAATTGACAATAAAATCATATTGAGGATGAAATTATTACTCGGGTTCGGGGCAAACACCACCGCCGAAGGGGCGGATCTGGAAAGGAAATTTGATACGGCAGCCTTTGGAGAATGTTTTGCATATGTCGTCGTGTACATTATGTGTGACGCCCCAAGATCCCACATCAGAAGGATGTGGTGATCTATTGTGGTTTAAAATATAGAGGTCCAACCTAAACTTGTGAGGCGCCTTTTGGGAAGGGCAAATCTGTGAGGCCTTTGGGCCAAAGCGGACAATACCTCGCAGGTTGGGCCGGGTCTCTACAGTTGGTATCAGAGCTTTCACCGGGCGTGTAGCGGGAGCTAAGTGCTACACCGTGGGAGTGCGGTGGGAGCCACCTCTAGAATCCCGGCGCCCGGTGGGTCCTGGTGATTGTGTTGTGTGGGCTTGTCGGGGACGACAAGCCTATAAGGGGGGTAGATTGTGACGCCCCAAGATCGCACATCAGGAGGATGTGGCGATCTATTGTGGTTTAAAATATAGAGATCCAACCTAAACTTGTGAGGCGCCTTTTGGGAAGGGCAAACCCGTGAGGCCTTTGGGTTAAAGCGGACAATACCTCGCAGATTGGGCCGGGTCTCTACATCATGAGAAAACATAATTTGGTTCATGTGTTTGCAAATCTGTTGAGCATATAATTCTGAGTATAACGACAAACTGTTTAGCCGCGAAAGCCCATCGCAGCAGCTAATCGACGGCGTTAGTTCTGGTGTCCCTCTGTAGCTCAACGACCTGGTCTGCTTGAACCCTTTGGTCATTTGGTCAATGAACGTAAAGCATGGCCGCACTCTCTCTTCGACGAACGAAATGTTAATCTTCTCCAACGAAGCCGTCGCTGATCGTAGACCAACCGCCGCAAGCATGCAAAAGTAAAACACTACAACGATAGAGAAATGCTTAACATTATGACCAAGTGCAGCCATGAACAAGTTCGGCTTAATTAAGGGGTTTTTTTTTTTCTTTGATACAAAAGGTGAGAATGTAGTTATGTTTTGGATCGATGAGATGAATTGCCGGGCTGCGATCAGCTTTTTATACAACAAAAAGACAAGAACTTTTCTTTATTATTATACAATAATAATTTCCCAAGTTGAATTACTATATATATTTTCTTTTCATTGGCAATCCTCGAATTCCATGAGGAAAATTAGTAATTGAAATAAGAAATCAAAGATAATCTAATAATTAATATGTTGTTTTGCTTACATGTTATCTATTACTAAAAGATTTCCATATGATGCACATGATGTTTTCAGTGTAGAGCGAGAGCTGATCACTTTGCTGGTCGGCAATGCTATTCTGGAAACTTTTTAATAAAGGGCCATCTTAATTAGTTTCAAACGTCCTCTTGATTAATTTCCCAAGTTGTTTCTAATCATTGGAAACTCTGGAATTCCATGAGGAAAATTAAATGGATATATTAAAGACAATCGAAATTGCTTATTTTTTTATATATAAAATGGAGAGAAAACAATACAAAAACTACTTAAACGGCTGTAGGCCAAACTAATCTTATGGTATCAGTTTGGAGAAGCAATGAGATCACTGGTGGTGGAGTATCAAATGTATGCAAGCTCAGGTTCAAGTGATCAAAGTGTACGTGATCATCCAGTCAGCATAGGTATTAACTTCGCGATAGACATCATGTATTAGTAAAAGATTTGCATAATGAGGCACATGATTTTTTTTTTTTTTTAAAAAACAAACAATATTTGCATTCCAATTATATATACTAGATCCATGACACTCACTTTGTGAGTGTAGAAATAAAAAGATAGTTTATAATAGTTTTCTTTTTTGACACATTTCCCAACTGAGACAGAGACCCCCAACAAAGTTAAATCAGAAATATTTTTGCAGTGTTATTTTTACCTGTGATTGTGAAGTGAATGTTGTCTTCATTAGAAGAAATTCGCATGATATCCAACCATGAACAATGACCTCTTCTTCGGTTCTTGAGTGCATGAGCAAAAACGTTTAGGTCCAAAAATTTTCTTGAAGCTGCCAAGCATGAAAATGAAGAAATTCGCCACAGACAAGTGCTCCATCTTTCTCCTGCCTCTTGTTCTAAATTTATCTGGAAACCCACTTTTATTTGTGAATCTTATTGCAAAATTTGAGTTTAAATACACTCAAAGGTGGCATTTCCTTATACTTTAAGGAAAAAAATTTCCCCAATTTCTTTTTTATACCATAACTGGCTTTTAATTTTTTGTAATATTCCATCCAGTTAATTTTTTGCAACACACAAGTGCTCCATCTTTCTCTATCCTCTCTTGTTCTAAATTTATCTGGAAACCCACTTTTATTTGTGAATCTGGTTGCAAAATTTGAGTTTAAATACTCTCAAAGGAGTTGCATTTCCTTGTACTACAAGAAAGAATAGTTCCCAATTTTTTCCCTTATACCATAACTGGCTTTTAATTTTTATAATATCTCATCTCCTTGACTAAAATTAGGAATGTTTATTTTTTTTTTGGCAATAATTAGGAATGCTTATTAGTATTTAATTTCTATATATAGGGAGATGCAGTTTACATTATAAGGCACCCTTTCATGTAATTAGCAAACAATGCAAAAAGGGGTAGCTAATATTGCCTAAAATACTTGATTTTGGCTTTACATATGGATCAATTTATATTTCCTTATTTATCAAGAAATTCATTTGGTAATTAATCCATGAAAACATATAGAATCAATTTGTGAAAAAGGCATGCCTTTAGCCAATTCATATGCATGTATATATCTACCAAATACATGTATGATGTATCTCACTTATTTTAGCACAAACATATATAAAACGTTTTTTTTTTCCAGCAAGATGTGGTCTCAATAATCAATATATGCTTGCTTTGATCTTATTTTTACTAGTTTTATTTATATTTATTTTTCTAAGCATATATATTAATAGCCTGTATATAAATAAATTAGTAGTATAACGTGAACTAGCTAGCAATTAAATGTAAACTGGCGGATCAGGCCTCAGGGGAAAAGGCTAGGGACTAATATAATGAACATCCATCCCTAAGTTGGCCACTAGAATTTAAAAAAATTGTTATTCTTTGATACCACATAAAATCATTCTTTTTCTTTTGGGTACATTCATAAAATCATTCTTTATCAATTAATTAACACGTTTTTAAAATCTTTGTTCATGTATACCAGAAATTCTCAAAATGAAAAAGGGGAATAAATAGACATGGGCTGGGCCTGGGCCTCCTGAAACTGAGAGTAGAGGGATTCCTTTTCCTCATGTAAGTCCAGAGGAAATTGTTGCTAGGCTCAAGGTCCGCCCAAGTCCCAACATAAGATTTAAGAAGCATTATGTTGTTGGCATCCTAAAAAAAATGAACTCATACATTACATTTAAATAAATTAAATAAAAAGAACCAAGGCAATAAGTAATTGGTTGAGAATACAAGTTCGATTCTTTGGAGATGCATTTGTTGGAAAAGCTTTAATCGCGACCTGAAAGGGATTTGGGAACACCTTGACATAACTTGAAACACCAATACTCCACAAATTCAAACATGCACGCACCAAATACACTTGGGCGTTTGGTTAGAATCACCCCTAGATCACCAGTGATGCAAGATCATTGGTGATCAAAGATTACATGCCCGAATTATCACACCAAACCAAAAATTGTAACCAAACGGGGTGATCTGAGATCACCTGCCAAGATCACCCCCAACCAAACGCTTACATCTAAGTCAATGCCAGAACAAAAACTATTTCAAAGCACAACAAAAATCAATCAAACCTGCTATATATTGGCATCTCTATGTAAACACCCCAAGAGGACTTCTCACCTAATATCCATGTAATGTCGAATTGTCTCTTAATAATCTTGACTTCCACAAACATGCTTGTCTACCAATTTCATCATAAAGGGTAAACACCTCTCCAATTACACACTGAATCCCATATATATATCTTAAGAAATCCAAACTGAATTATAAACGATTCCACGATAGCAAAATTCAAAAACCGAAAACAGAAAGTCCTTATTCCAAACTATAATCAAACCACCTGCAGAGGCTTTGAAGAGTTTGAACTTTCCCTGGATGGGTCAACATAAAATCTAAACATGTATTACTTGCCAATTTGCAATGATAGCATTTCTGGGGGGATAATTCTTTTTGACCCTCCAATTTATCCTCCAATTTGACCCTCCAAATAGTTAAGGAAATAAATTAAATCCAGGTTTAGCCCCCTAATAATTAAGGTAAGAAATTAAATCCAGGTTTAGCCCCCTAATTATAAATATGGAGAGTTTGAGGGTAAATCCCTTGATTTTATTTTTAGGCTATTATTGAATTTTAGAAATTATGGTAAGTTTTCTGATGACACGTCAAGAGGGACAAATTAGAAGGACAAGTTGGAGGGTCATGTTGCAATACTCTTTCTGGGTTAGTCATTTCTTTCAAAAGTATAATAACCACTAAGATCAATTGAATTTTGTGGTCATAATATGAACAAATTTAATGTTATTATTGTTGGCATTTTGAGGAAGGTGTTGAAAATTGAAAATTAGGATCCATGGTCGATCGGATGCATGTTAGATATATCGGCCATTAACCCATTTTGTAATTAATTTTGATGAACCAATTTATTTCAATCACTTAAGACCCCATTTATCCTCAAATAAGATTGGATGATGGGGCATATATGTATTTGAGATCAGCAGCCGCAATGCAAAGCTTTTGATCATAGATAACATATATATGTACTGCTCTAGCAGAAATCTACGTTTGTTTATTTATTTAAAAACCCAACAACAATGAACACTACACATAAAAATACAAACATACGAATGACAAACAAATTAAGAAAACACATATATATTGCTCTAGCGTGTCACTAGAGAAACCCATACGTTTATTATTTATTTATTTGGAAACCCAACTCCTTATTTTATACTAGTCATTACTTCCACGTGCGTTGCACGTTGCACGTGACCCAATATGTTTAAATTAAATGAAAATTAAAATTTTAAACAACCTACTAATTTCTAAAGAATTCTATTAGAGTTGGCAAAATTTGACTCGAGTGTCGGTACTCGAAACCAAACTATTGATCTGACCTTATTTGACCAAAAAAATCAGCTCAATCCTGAAACCGAAATGAGCCGAATCCTTAATGGATCCGAACCTGAAACGATCCAGACCTAAAATTACCCTGAACCCGATCAACCCCGAGAGATTAATCCGAATTGAAATTCATTATATTTAAATGATCCGAATCCAAAAAGAACCGAACCCGAAAATCCAAAGCTCAAACCTGAAATCATCTGAACCATATGAACCGACACTTAAAATGACTCAAACCAGAATTGATCCAAAGCCAAATGACCCGACATTTGAGCGATCCGAATCCAATCCAACCCTTTTAAATTTAAACCTACAGTAAGGGTTATATTTATCTAGTAAAAAATTAATTATAAATCAAATAAAATAATTGCATTTTAAGGAATAATAAATTTTAATCATAATATATTAAACTATCAAATAGAACATGCCAATCATAATAACCTTTTAAATTAAAATGGTAAAAATAAAATAATTATAAAATATTGAATTTAATTAAATGAAAATAGAGTTTTTGGTAGAATAAAACTGTATATTAAAAATTTTAATAAATCCAATTTTTATTAAAAAATAGTAAAATGGTAAAAATAAATAAATTAAATTTAATAATTAAATAAAAATAGAGTTTTTAGTTGAATAAAACTACAATAGTTTAAGTAAGGGTATTTAAGAGATATATTTTAAAAAAATAAGGATACAATGGTCGATTCAAAAGTTTCTCAAAACTCGTATGTTTATATATAATATAGATATGTATATATCTTGCATTTGGCTTGACAAATCCTTGATCGACTTGGTCCATGTGATTTTGTCATTTGAGCCTGCATCAGGTTTCAAGAAAATAAAAGAACATTTAATTAGATTAGAAAAAAGAATTACCTCTTTATAAATTTTAAAGAATATATCGATTTAAACATATAACATCATAAAGAAAGAAAAAGGAGAAGGGTTATAGTATTACTTTTGGCAATAATCGGTGGGGACCGAGGTGCCGATATTGAAAGGGAAGGGACTCGGTCTTATGCTTCGAAAGCAAATCTCGAATTCCATGAATTGGAGATTAATAAATGACAATCAAGATGCTTGTTTATTACATGTATGTGTAAAATATTTCCATGAGGCACATGATGATTTTTTAAAACAAACATTTGCATACCAATTATACATGTAAAATGTAACACGAGATCTGGACATATAGATTTATTCTCCATATTTATTATATATATCTTCTATATATAAGTTCAACAAAATATAGAACCGTGAAGAAAAAATATTCAGTTTTGCAAACAGAAGAAACCTTCCAATTCCATATTCATGCTCACCACATTAACAAGTAAACAAATTAATAGTACTATATATATACTATATAATTAAGCAAGTTAAATGTGTCAAGATTTTCGAGTAAACAATATTTTGTGGGAAATCCTAAATATCTCATTTATATATATTTAAAGGCTTAAATGTCATTTTAGCCCTTTACCTTTTTCAAAACACCTAAATTAACCCTCTAACTTTTTTAAGGAACAAAGAAATCCCCTAACCTTTTTTTTTTCAATCAAGGTATCCATGAATTCCATTAGAGCTATGACTAATCCCTTTCAGGATGAGATTGTATAAGTGAAAGCCCTCCTAACAAATGGGTTTTCGGGGGATTTTTCGGGGGACCGAACTTGTGTTGACTACCCTTTAAATTCGACTCAAATTGACCATTTTGGACGGAATTCTTAACGGAGTCATTAAGTGTCTAATGGGAAAAAGTGAGTCTCACATGCAAAATTCAGGGGAAAAAACCCTTTAGCCCTCTACTCTTTTCAAGATGACCGATTAAGTCCTCTATCCTTTTCAAACTGAATAGATAAGCCCTCAATTTTTTCAAAACTTCACATGTGGGGCCCACATGTCTTCTCTGCATGCCTTCACTTCCTGGACCTCCCGAAAGCATTGCCGGAGGAATTATTTTTGGTTGATTGGGTATGGGAGAAGTTTAGAGAAGGGAGAATCCTTGAAGTTATATGGACAGAAGGCTCAATGGTCAATATGATGAAGAGGAAATGTTGTTGGTTCATAAATTAGGCCTTATTTGTTCAATTGATGTGCCTATAGCACGGCCTAGCATGAGACAAGTTGTGAGGTATCTTGATGGGGAGGCTGAGTTACCGGAAAACTTGAGGCCGCCGGCGGGATTTGATGCCGGAGGGAAGGGTTTCACAGAAGGTTTTGATGCATTTGTGAATTCATTTGCCTCCTCATCATTTGGTAATAAATGAGTTCATATTCATTCAAGGAAAATGGTGATGGTGTTACTAGTTTTGCTTCTCTTTCTACTTCCCCACTTTCCCTGCTTAGAGAAACTAGATAAATGTTGTAATGTTCTTGAAAGATTCTTACCCTTTTTATTTTTCTTTCTTTTGTCCCAAGGCTGAGCTTGTATTATACAGAAAATATTCCCAAAGGGATAAAGACAATGATATTTCACATGTATAATGTAATCGCAACCCTGATTCAATTCTCTTCTCTTCAATGACAAATTTGCTTTACTGACATTCTGACAATGTGTGATGGTATTAATTAATGAATATTTCCATTTATTTTCAGTTGTCACAACCTTTTGGTATTTCTGATGTAACATCCAAAAGACTTTATATTATTACATTCATCATCATTGTCCTTAATTAAAGCAATTAGTACTAGAATGTTTAGAAAGAGAGCTTCAGCAGAGTTTAGTTACAAAGGCTAAAATTAATGGAACAGTTGAAATAGTAGGCGTGGAAAAAACCCATTTTGAACGAGTAATGCTAATGTTTTCCCAGGCCATCTTTTTCTTGCACCAAAAAGCAGAGGAAATCAAAGCAAAAGAAAGAAAAACAAATAGTGTAAACTATAAAGTAACTTGATTTACATTTCAATTTCATTCAAGTGGGTTGGTGGGATTTCTCTGGTTTAAAGACTTAGTCTGATTGAGTCTAGGACTTAGTTGAACAATAGTAGAGTTGTTATAGTCGATATGAAAAATGAAAATGGAATCTCTTTCTCTTGCAAAGTAAACTCTTCATCAGAAGAAATTCTCATGATATTCAACCATGAACAATGACATCTTCTTCGGTTCTTGAGTGCATGAGCAAAAGCGTTTAGGTCCAAAGATTTTCTTGAAGCTGCCAAGCATGAAAATGAAGAAATTCGCAACAGACAAGTGCTCCATCTTTCTCTAGCCTCTCTTGTTCTAAATTTTTATGGAATTACCCACTTTTATTTGTGATTCTGGTTTCAAAATTTGAGTTTAAATACACTCATAGGAGTTGGCATTTCCTTGTACTACAGGAAAAAGTATTTCCCAATTTTCTTTTTTATACCATAACTGGCTTTTAATTTTTGTAATATCTCATCACCTTGCCTGAAATTAGGAAATAGAATGTATATGATTTACTTTCTATATATAAGAAGATGCGGTTACATAATATAAGTCACCCTTTCATGTAAGGCTGTAATCTCAAATAAGGGCTCGAACTTTCATAAAAATCTCAAATAAGGGCCCCAAAACACAATTTCAACAAATTAGAAGACACACTAAGTAAATTTTTACAAATTAGGTTCTACTCAGATGAAATCCAATGCTTGTCATGCCTACACATCAATTTTGATAGAAAAATGGTGTTATTAAATTAATTAAAAATCAAAACATTTTAATCCAAATAAATTCAATAAACGTAGTATGATACAAAATTTTTCCGTGCTTTTTAATTTATATACATCTCACACACTAGTATTAGCTAATATCTTGCACAATATGT